>JBBKCR010170404.1:0-15375 GCA_037577295.1 Ladigesia roloffi | reverse complement strand
AATAAGTTACACCAAGCATTCAACCTCCATGTAGAAAATACATTAAAAAAACACTTCAAAAGCACTATATGAATTAACGTTGATTTAGTGTTTAACGTCCTAACATGCAAAAAGTAATGAGTGAAAGAAATATAACCATATGGTCGTTATATTGCTAAGTAAGGGAGGACAAGCTGGATAGTCTAGTGGTTAAGGCATTGGCTTAACAGGCAGATGACTGGGGCTCAAATCCTTGTAGCTCACCATCCCTCAATCTCATTTGGATGGATGGGTTAAATGCAAAGAAATCGCTTCACTCTGGAGCATAGCTGGGTGCCCGAGCCTCCGCGAAGAACGCATGCATTGTGGCACATATATTAACACATTTGGCTTCAATTGTTCTTATTAACTTTAAAATTTTGCCTTCATTAATATAGATACAAAACATCACAATGTATTTGTATTAGGCTTAAAAATGAAGCTAGCGCATGAAAATTTCGCACATTATCAAACCATACGGCACGCAGTGTGGGCGCATTCACATTTTTATTTTTCTTGTGTTGACCAGTAGGTGGCCCCACTGTGCACTTGAAGCCTCGGGAAATGAACCACTTTTCAACACATTTGGCTGAAAAGGTTCAAAGTGTTATGAAGCTTCATCTCGCCATCACTACAGACAGGGTATTGGACAAGAGAAGAAGGGAAGGAGAGGATATGACGAGGAAGAGAAGGAGTTGCGGGGAAGATGAGAAGAAGACAAACCACAACGAGACCGTGCCGGCCAACAGTCCCGATTCTCATTTTATAGTCTCCTGTGATTAGTCCCAAATCTCCTACAGCTGCGTACCGGCCTGTAGGTCTGCAGCGCCCCCCAGTGGCCGCTGCTAGACTCATGACAGTTTAAAAACGAATCTTTAGTGATATCTGAGTAATTTTAAAATGAACTGTATGATTGTTTCAACAAAAAAGCTAAGATAATTCCATCAAGAAATAACTAGTTAGACTTTTACAAGGTGTTGTGTTTCAGGCGCCTGAATTTTAGCACAATTCATTTGTGGAAATTTTGTTCAATTTTTCATTTGTCTGGTTTTGTAAGGTGTTACATTTCTAGTCTTTGGTTTTAAAGAGCTATACGTTTTGTGATGTTTAAGGATCTGTATGTCTCTATGTATTTCAAGCTTTCCAGATGGATTGGAAATTTTCGAAAAGAAACTAAAATTTTGCTCGGTTTACCCACTGGACAAACACTCAGTCTTTAGAGACTAATCTGAATAGTTTTCGGATAATATAGCTGGAGTAGCTGTTTCAGATCAATCTCCTTTTTGCAACTTATCTCAGTATAGCGGTAAAAATAAGTAGAAGTCAATTCCTGCAGCATGGTCTCAATATCTTTCACATTATAGGTAATCTTTTAGCTTCCTTAATAAAAGAGTCATTTGGGTCAGTGTTTTACTTCTACATTTTGAGTAAGTAATAATGACGTAAATTTAATTAGAGCTTAAGCTCATTCAAAAGGCTGCTGGCGGAATTTTAACCAAAACCATGAAATAAGAGCACAGCACGACAGTTCTCAGTGCTTACTTTGGCTCCCAACACCCAATCTCTGATCTGATTAGTGCATATAATGCTGGTATGTCTTTTAGATGTGCAGGAGCTGGCCAGAAAAGAAAAAAAAAAGAGCTGAAATGAAACCTGGAAAAAATATGTTTACATCTTCACCAACTGTAGCCTTAAAAACCTGCTAAAACTGCACTAATATTATCCACCTTCTTTTAAATATCAGCACTTTTTTCAGCACAATTTTCTTTCAGCAATGTATTTTTTATTTATTGTATTTTTGTACTCAATTGTATTCAATTAAAATGCGCAAATAAAAAAATTACATCACATCTATTAAAGAAGAATGAGGACAGTCTAAATCACTTTTAGCATTTAAAAAAAAGAATCAGAGGACCTCTCTATGAAAAATGAGGGAGGGGGCACAGATTGTGTAGACAATTTCTATAATGTGTACAATATTTCCAAAAGTAGTCAGATTACTCTTCAATTTATTAAACACATTGCTCCCAATGTTGACACTCGGCTTGCCTATCTCCAATTGAAAATTACCCCTGACCTATCATTAGGTGGCATCACTGATGCTTTTGTGGCTAAATTAAATCAATTACATCACAGCAGTGTTCCTACATTATTGTAAAAAAAAGAAGAATCTGTTATTGCATTAAAAAGGAAACACATTCACACATACTGCAAGAGTACATATAAAAAGTATGACAATTTATTTAGAACCAAAACCAAAAACCAGAACCAAAATATCAATCATCAGTCATGATGACCTAACTTAAATAGAAACACATGACATGACTTTTCACTCACCTAGGACAAACATTTTATTTATGCATTAAAAGCAATCCTATTTGTTATTTTAACAAAATTTTTTACTTTATTTTTTTGGCAACCATCGTAAGTTTGAAAGTACCACATAGTCTGCCACACTAAACTAGTACACCTTAGTTCAACAGAGGAAAACAGACCAGAATAACTAATTAACTAAGAAATAATGTTTACGACAGGGGCAATTTTAACATGCATCAACAAGTGGCACTACTGCAAACGTCCAAATATGAGAAATAAAAGGATGTGTTCAAGGAAAAGTGAGAACGAATAAGTGATGGGAGCAGCAGTCGAGAAGAGTTTATCTATATATACATTGACATTTATATAAACATACATACTCTCACTTCATATTTTAATGCTTACATCTTATGTCCCCTGCACATTAA
This sequence comes from Ladigesia roloffi, assembly GCA_037577295.1. NCBI lineage: Eukaryota > Metazoa > Chordata > Actinopteri > Characiformes > Alestidae > Ladigesia > Ladigesia roloffi. The sequence goes on along the minus strand of JBBKCR010170404.1, from coordinate 12,613 downwards.
CTAGTGCAGACCTTGTTAATTCACTGCAGAGGTGGAATCTTATTATAAATATCAAATTGGAGAGCCGTTCGTATACAAGTGTTCTGAGATGATTCATCCTTTGTTGGCCGGTAACACACAGCAATGCAATTAGTTAAACATCAGTGTCTTGGCTGTAAGTTTGAGTGTAAAAGCCAAGATGTTGTAAACTCACCTATGTCTGTGCCAGATGTACCAGATCTCTGCATGAATGATTCAAAGAAATACTGCTTTCCATCAGTGATTGTCATTAATCACTGTCATTCTAAAGCAAGATAACATACTGAAAGAGAAATCAGCGTTTTCTTTCTAATTCAAAACATATTTTAGATTAGATCACTTTTTTTACTCATATCTACTCAGCATACTACTTACACCCAACCAGTGAATATGTTGCACTGTGCATTTTATGTATTTTATATTTTCTTTATATGTATAGTTTTTGTGTTAAGTACCCTAATAGAGTTTCAGGGAGCCTGTTGACAATTAGATAAAGGTCAATGTTTCATTATTGTGTATCAAAAACACCCTGTTTAATGTCCTGCAGTGCTGTAAGGATTCTCTCAGAACGATAAATCAGGAAAAATACATTAAAGGACATATGATATCAAAATGATTTATTAATTAAGGGGTTAATTAGATCAGAGATGTTTAGCACAAAAGGTAAACAGACTTAATAAGGTAAACTTAATATTAGGCACGTTCCTGCCCAGACTCAGCAGGACAAGTGAATTCAGGAGACTGTAAAGAAAAACATGTATTGTTTAAAGTATTTTCCCCTATATAAAATATTTCAGTTGTAACTAACCATAATAGATGTGTTTAGTTGTACCTCAGTAGCACTTCAGCCAGCTGAGGATTGGCCTGGGAGACTGAAGTTGTGCAGTTGGAAACCGTGAAGGAGGTGCAGTTGGAGTCAGAGCAGGTGATGTTGGTGGGGCCCCATGAAGAGGTGAAGATGGACTCCAGAAATGTGATGTCAGAGGACCCGTAGTAGGTAGGAGAGGTGAAGCCTGTATAGGTGGAATCAGTGGAGTCCGCAATGGGGAAAAGTGTGGGATATGAGAAGGAGGTGTCAGGGTCTGTAAAGCTGCTTGAAGGGGGGATGTGGAGGGAGTCTGAAGAGGAACCAGCGGAAAAGCTATTGGTGAAGACCAGATCCTGCATTAGAGGGCTACACAGAACTTAATGCTTCACTCATGATATGTCTTAAGTGAAACTTGCAGAGTTCTGGACTTTATGAGTACCACTGTGAAGATCCTAGACTCTAGGGTTAGCGGGCAAGTCAAAGAAGCCCACTGAGGCCAATGTTGCATTGTATGTTGTACTTAAGGAAGGGGGATGAGGCCAAAATTTTAGCATGATAAAAATTCACATCTGTCAACACAATTTCATGAAAAATTTCAAACCTCATTCCTTTTAAAGTTACAGGCTGATTTATAGATTGCTGTAAAATATTTGAAATACTTCATTGCAGTTTGCCTTCAAAAAACGATGAGTACATTTCAAAATGACATCAAAAGGCCATTTCAGATAATAGCAAAAGTGTACTATGTGTATGTAATGTAATACTAGTTCATAATTCATCAATAGTATACAGTCATACATATTATTCATTATACTTCACTGTAAGTACAGTTACAGAAAACTAGAATCTAAAGAGACGCTACAGAGCTCTTATTCTGAAAAGCAGTGGAGAAAAAAACGCATTCCAAACAGAACCAACAAGCAATTATGTACAAGGAGACATACATGGTGTGTAGAGGAATTTAATTTTCTAAATGCATTATTATTAAATTAATATTGTTCTCTTGAAAATATGTAGGATTAACACACATGACAACTCTCATTAAAACAGTACTTTACTACACTTTACTACAGGATAAAGTAATTACATTACTGTAACATACTGCTTTGTTTCACGTTAACTTCCAACAGTAGTAGCAACTGAACTTTCATAAATGTTATGATTGTCTGACGGACAAATCTGTGTTCAGTTAGGGGAATACTACGTCTGAATGAATTATGTAAGTTGTAAGGTTTGGAAAAGGAGGAATAATGGCATGAAGCTGTAGGTTTGAGCTTCATGGTTCCAGAGGAGGGAAACCATACAATAATATGCTAGGGAATTCTGTGTCTTTGTGAATTTGTACTCATTCAGTTAAAAGAGCATTTGTGAAATCAGGCACTTTTTAGTCAAATGAAATGAAAAAGAAAAAAAACATTTGTCGACAGGAGGCAAAAGATAAAAAAAAAAACATTTAGGTGGAAAAAAAACATGCTGAAAATCTTTTCACTCATCTTTTCACTTCGGCCGTTTAATGTTTCTAACAGTTTCAAAGATTTTTCCAGGAACCGTTTACATTTTGTTGTTGAAGTGTCAATCATGCTGTTTTTATAAAAAAAATTATATTCATCACTGAAATTAAAGTTCCTAGCCCAAAGAGTCCCAGATCATTATTCATCCACCACCAAACCGTATTGTTGGCACTGTGCAGTAGGTAGCATTCTCCTGGTTTCCCAAGCCTAACCTTGTATGTCAGACTGCCAGATCATGATGATTTCTGTGCTACTTGCTGCAGCACTTTGTGGCCCTGCTCTGTTATTTTGCAAGGCTTATGGCTTTTGTCTGAGCTGTTGTTGGTCCTAGATGTTTTCATTTTACAATAATAGAATTTATAGTTGACTGGGATCTAGCAGGCTGGCATCAAGGCAGAAATGTCAAGAATTTACTTGTGACTTACACACCTTTAATAGGTTTCTTGAGAAGAATACAGTGCAAGGTAACACTTGTAAATATAATGTAAAGAAGAGCCATTTCTGTGTAATTCATATTGCATGGCTGTTAAGCACCATAGAATCTTTGATTTGTCCATTCACATCAGTTGCACACTGTTCACATCCTTCCGGTGTGTTCAGGAAGTCTCAAGTTCCACCTCAAGAAACATGGGGAAAATATGGGGAGAGAAAATGGATTCAGATACTATATCACCATGTCTGTCACAAATATGTAGCTAAGCACATTTTGAGAGACATTCATCATTCAAATGTTCTGAGCTAATCAAAGGCATTCACTGGTCTGAGGTGAAATGGTGGTGATAAAATATTCATTTTATTGAAGTAAAGTGGCACCTTATAGTAAACCTTATACGTTAGCATAGCACAGCACAGCACAGAGTGTGAAATTATTTTCCTTCATTTAACCCATTCACCAAGTAAAGCAGTTGACAGCCAGTGACGCAGCATCCAGGGAGCATGTGTGCGGACGGAAGCTAGCCTAAGGGTACCGGGTTGCTGCCACTGACAGTCCTTGTATGTGACAAATACAATCTGAATCTGGGATTCAAACCCATGGCCTTCTAATCGGAGGGCCAAAACTCCCAAAACACCAGACCACCAGGACTAATGAACTTCTTCAACATAGCTTGAAGAACAACATGGCTCAACATAGCAGAAAAAGTCTCAGAAAAACAAAAAAATTGCAACTAGGCTGAGCATTAGAGACACGTGAAGCACTAACACTCTTCATCTTTCTGAACAGAGACCACCGGGCAGACCTGTGAATATTCTGAGCAGGTCAGCACGGACAACTATCTAATATCAAACACACACCATTTTAAAACACCACCATTTCCTCATCACTATGCGCTGTTTTCGGTGAAGTGTATTTTAAACCGTGACCAGTCCCGGCTGTGTGGTAACTCCTCTGTCAGTGCAGACTGCTGGGGCGGTTTGTGTATGAAAATGAGCCGTTTCCGTTTAGTGTGTTGGTCGTCCGGAAGGGTGGTACCTGTGGAAGTTCTGCAAACAGCCTGCAGCTCTCAGTCTCTCTTCCTCGGTCTCAGGACCCTGATACACAAGGTTCCCATCCAAACTCTCTGTTTCAGCGTCGTGAGGTCAAGAGACTCGAAATTACATGACTAGTCGCGTTTTTCGCTGTGTTTGGACTTTTTTGGGTCTGTAGGAGGAGTTTAGCCGCGCACCTGGCTGAACGAGCCCTCCACCAGGCAGTGTGTGTGAGAGCTAAGTGTATGTGTGCTGTGTGTATGCTCAGTGTGTGTGTTCAGTTGGTGTCACGAGAGTTTCTCCGCTCCACTTGGTCAAAGGCGTTTCAGCTTCCTCTACTCTGCAGGTAAGCTGGAATCAGCTGAATTTTGTCCTTAATGTCGGTTTGTCGAATTTAAACACGGAGACACGGCCTGAGTGTGTGTTTGCTTGTATGTTTGTTTGTTTTTGCGTTCGTTTGTTTATTCACACCTTCCTCGCGCTCACCGTGCATTGTTAAACACGTATTTGAAGTCGCCCCTCGCATTTTTTTTAAAAGGGCTGAACAACAGCAGTGGCCGATGGCTCATTACAAGATCTGAAGAAATGGGAAGTTGGAGAGATGAGGTCGTTTCGGTCTCCGCACCACTGGATCTCTGAGGTGCTCAGATACGACCCAGAAATATTTCTAGACAGACCTACCTGAACGACACATCATTTTGATCCACTGGGATGAACAACAAACTCATCGCTTTCAGGACTGTAGATCAGGTGTTTGCGTGTTTTTGAGTTATAGGCCCATAACCCGGATTGTGGGCTGTTTATCTGAAGGTTTAGTTGCCAAAACAGTCGCAGTTCATTTTTACATGAACGTTTTGCTACCTTCCTTTATTTCTTTGAATTAAACAGGCTGTGTCTTACACATTTGCTTTTTTTGCTGTTGTGTAAATGGACTCTGGTTTGTTTAGCTGTGGGGCAAACTACATCCGCTTTCAACCACAACTAACTTGTTTTAAGTCAGGCAGATCCAGTTGGTGTTGCTGTTTTTGTTCTAAATGAGTTGATGCAGTTGAGTTTGGTGTTTATGCCCTAACTAGTTGATCCCATTGTGGCCTGATGTTAATAACTTGCTTGTCATATCGGCAGCTATTGTAGGCCTGAACACGACCTTCTTTATTTTGAGCGTGTAAGCACAAAGCTTAGGAACACGTTTTATCCGAATACTTTTTCTGCCTTTGCTGCTTTTTACCATGTTCAATGGAGTACAACAGTGGTTTCAAACCACTGGATGCCAGTGACGGGGAAGATAAATAACATTTTAGCATTGTTAGCAAAATGCTTCATGACCACTTAATAATAATTATAATTATAATAATAATTATAATAATAATATTAACAACAATAATATTATAATAAAAATGTCAAAAGAACTACAAAAATAACACACATTTCTGCAATATTTCCAATGACAAACATACAGATTAGACCTTTGTGAAGTTCTGTTTTTGTTCTGCTTCATATCAGTTCAATGAATGAACTCCAGAATATAATTAACAATGGGTAACTTCCTCCAACTTGCTTACATTTCACAGTATTTTCAGAATAAACATTTACTCTATGGACCTTCATTTCTGAGAACAGATCACATAAAAAAAAATCATATCCAGAAATGAATTCATTTTTACTAGAAGACTGCTAAGTGTTTTGTCTTTCTTGTGTGTTTGCCATGGCAGAAGTGAGGGCAAAATGATAAAGAGCTCAAAGGGAAAAGACAAGAGAATGACAGAGAGCTGGTGGCAGCCCGATATTTAAAGCAATTTTAAATTTGAAAGTATTTATAAAAATACATGAGGTGTTATTAAAGCCTATTGAAGAGATTTGTTTAGTACAGTGTAAGCTGTGATGTCCTTTTTTTCAATAGAGCCACACATTTTATACTTTTACAATCAAAAGTATCTATGGTTTGCTCCATAAGTACTGGCAGTTGGATGTCAAAATTAATGGTTTGATAAAAGAATCTAACAGAATTCTGTAAAAAAAAATTATTATATTTTTTATATTTTAAGAAAATGTACACTTCACTCCATTACCTGGTTTAAGATTAACCATCATTGTGATTTTTATGTTCTCTTAAATACTTGTAGGAAATATATTATATTAATAAATATAGTGCCATACCTTTTTGTAAACATCAGTCTGTTTACAGTTTAGGTTTATCCCAGACACCTATTGCACATACCTCTTACAGCAGCACACTAATTGACTGATTATTACAAGAAGGATTTAATTATAGTGTAATGTAAAATCAAATATTTGAAATGTTTCAAAAAATAAAACCCTATCAGCATTACATCCTGTAGTCTGTTCCAAGGGTCTCATTTGCCATCTTTCATGTAGGTATATGTATGTAGATCTGTGTGTTTGTGTGTGTGTATATACAGTGAGGAACATAAGTATGTGAAAACCAATTTTGCATGTTCTCCCACTTGGAAATCATGGGGGGGTCTGAAATTCACATTGTAGGTGCATTCCCACTGTGAGAGACATAATGTAAAAAATTAAATTAAGGAAATCCCATTGTATGGTTTGTAAAGAATGTATTTGTTTTGCACTGCTGCACATAAGTATTTGAACACCTGAGAAAATCAGTATTAATATTTGGTACAGAAGCCTTTGTTTGCATTTACAGAGATCAAACGTTTCCTGTAGTTCTTGACCAGGTTTGCACATACTGCAAGAGGGATTTTGGCCCACTCCTCCACACAGATATCCACTAGATCTGTCAGGTTCTGAGGCCGGTGCTGAGCAACACAGAGTCCCACCAAAAGATTTTCGATTGGATTTAGGTCTGGAAACTGGCTAGGCCACTCTAGAACCTTGATATGCTGCTTACAGAGCCACTCCTTGGTTCTCCTGGCTGTGTGCTTCAGGTCATTGTCATGTTGGAAAACCCAGCCACGACCCATCTTCAATGCTCTGACTGAGGGAAGGAGGTTGTTGCTCACAATACATGGCCCCATTCATCCTTAATACAGTGCAGTCATCCTGTCCCCTTCACAGAAAAGCACCCCCAAAGCATGATGTTTCCACCCCCATGCTTCACAGTAGGGAGGGTGTTTTTGGATGCAACTCCTTTTTCCACCAAACACGGCGAGTGACATTTTTGACCAAAAAGTTCTATTTTGGTCTCATCTGACCACATAACTTTTTCCCATGCCTCCTCTGGATCATCCAGATGGTCATTGGCTTCAGATGGGCCTGGACATGTGATGACTTGAGCAGGGGAACTTTTCGTGCAATGCGTGATTTGAAACCATGACGGCATAGTGTTCTACCAACAGTGACATTTGAAACTGTGGTCCCAGCTCTCTTAAAGTCATTGACCAGCTCCTCACATGTAGTTCTGGGCTGATTCCTCACCTTTCTTATCATCCGTGATACCCCGTGAGATGAGATCTTGCATGGAGCCCCAGTCCGAGGGAGACTGACAGTCGTCTTTAACCTCTTCCATTTTTTTTGCTCCAACAGTTTATCTATTTTCACCAAGCTGCTTGGCAACTTCCCTGTAGACCTTTCCAGTCTTGTGGAGGTCCACAATTATGTCTCTGGTGTCTTTTGACAGCTCTTTGCTCTTGCCCATGGTAGTAGTTGGAGTCGGACTGCCTGTGGGGTGGACAGGTGTCTTTAAAGAGCTCAGACAGGTGCTACTAATTAAGATTACTAAGTGGAGTAGAGGTGCAGCATTGCAAAACAAATACATTCTTTACAAATCATACAATGTAATTTCCTGATATTTTTTTTGTACATTCTGAGTCTCACAGTGGGAATGCACCTACAATGTAAATTTCAGACCCCTCCATGATTTCTAAGTGTGAAAACTTGCAAAATCGCAAGGTGTTAAAATACTTCTGTTCCTCACTGTATGTAGATAGATAGACAGATAGATAGATAGATAGATAGATAGATAGATAGATAGATAGATAGATAGATAGATAGATAGATAGATAGATAGATATTAGGGGTGTGCAGAGCGTCCTTTATTTGTATCTGTATTTGTTTTTGTTAAAATGGAAAATAATTCATATTTGTATTCGAGTAAAATTCAACAATGCAGCATGCAAACAGTGAGTGCCCTTAACATGCGAGTGTGTGATGGGGGGATTCCCAAATACAAATAGTTTTTTAAGTATTTGTCTGAATAGTGTGTTCGTTATTTGTGCCTTTTCGAATACCGTATTCGGATTCGGTTCCACCCCTAATAGATAGATATAGATATAGATAGATGCTATATAATTATATAGTGTTACGCCGTGAGCAGATTTGGGGCAATAGTATGTATACTCACACATGTACACATTAACTCATTAGTTTTTGGAACTTGGGGGTACTCTTGAATTGCCCAAGTTCATGAGAATCCATTTTGCAATTTTACAGTCTGAGAAACCAAATAACCCAGACCTTGTATTGGTTTGTTTGAGGACTTGTTGAGGTCCATCACCTCTCCTTTCTGTATCAAATGTTTCATGATACTTCATGTGTTTCATTGCTTTGAAAGTGTAATGGCTCAGCACCTTCTGCAGAGAATCAGTTCTGTTTCATGATGCTCCCACCATCATACTTTACTTTGTGTATCATGTTCTTGAGATTATAAGCAACCCTACCATCTCCAAATATGACAAAAAAATATTTTGTCTTTTTTTTGTCTGACCAAAATACATTGTTCTAAAACAGTTTAGATTTTAAAAATGCTAATGTCCTTATCTTTCTTCAGATGAGTCTTGCAGTCCTCTTTTTGATAGATGTATCTTAATATTGCCCCTCACTTTATATTAGTGGCGCAACGGATCGCTGTTGATCTGTGATCCGAACCAAACTCTCTCCTCGGTTCTGCACGCACGTGATCTGAAGATTCGAAGGTCCAAGTGGAGGAGCAGAGAAGATCGAGAAACCTCCAGCATCACGTAGATCTCAAGGGGCTTCCCCCTTAAATATTTTGATGGGAAAGGGTGGTGAATAAATGGAGGACAAAACCACCACAATGCACCTCGAGGGCAACGGAAAGCTACGTAACCGGGAAAACTCATTACATCACAGTGAACTGGGAGATACAAAGACCTGTACAGCAGACACGCCCCCTTCGTGAGAGTCTCCCCAGACATCCTGTCTGTTTGCATTTTAGGTTGTTTTTGATTGTATCCATATCAAAGTAAATAATTATCATGCCCTATATTGCAACCTAATTTGTATTTATTTAATTGCGTAAATGTTTTTTAATGGGTAAAATTACTTCAATAAATAAATTGAGTTAAATTTGACTAGTCTTTTATATTTTTTTGCTGATCCGATCCGTGACTTGAAACCATGATCCGAGTCGAACAATGAGTTTTTGGATTGGTTGCAACACTACTGTATGTAATGTAAATAAAACTTGCCATTGGTTTTGCACATTCAGTTTCAGTAGATTTGTAGGTTTGGAATGTGAGATATTAATTATGTTTTATGAGACTGTTTCAGTCTGTGTATTACTTAAAGCTGAGTTGCACTTTCCGTGAAATCAGTATTTTGCTCAAGGGTTTTGCTCATATGAATATGAGCAATTTTGGCTGATCCTGATACCTGACATTTTTATGTTGCTTTGAGGCCAACACAGATGCATGCATTTTTCAATCAGTCTAAATGTCTATCTAAATGGATTATAACAATTAAAATAATAATAATTGTTGTTGTTGTTATTAATAAATGAACATTGTGAAACAATGCAGTACTTATCTGTAGAGAATTAATGCATTGATTTGACTAAAATGTAGAAATTTTTGGACATCAGCATAGTGTCTTCTGAACAGCTTGCTCTTACAAAGTACAAAATACGTAATTAAATATTGGTTGATTCTGATGCAGATATTTATATAATTCCCTACTGAATTCTGTTTTGAAAATGTTCTGCCTGATTTAGTAATATCTTATGTTCATTGGCTAGAATCATGTGATACCACTTACACAGTATGGGTGAATGGCAGCATGCTCAAAGTCATGTTGAAGCCATCACATCGTTCAGAGCTGCCGCCAACTAAACTTTCCAGCAGAACATGCTTGGAAAAGATAAACAAAATGAGCACTTTGCTGAGCATTATATGATTAGAGCTTATTAACAGATGCTTTTACCCATGAAAAGCAGAACAGAATCTTGATCTAAACATTGAAAATCATATCAAACCCAGAAATATGTGTATCGCTACAGCTCTGTCTTATCCGTCTGTTATTTCACTGGTGGCTCATTTACCAAAATGTATCAGCTGTCCCAGCTTTTCTCAAGTTTTGGAATGCAGGTGACATGCCACAAAACTCTTAAAAGCGTATGGGGGTGACACAGCTTTACACTAAAGGCGTAATATACACATATGCTTGGTAGCGTCCATAGTCATGCTTTGTTGTGACAGTAATCTGACCCCTCTTAGCTAGTGAATGATGTACATGAGTTGACCACAGCTCTTGTGTTTGAATAATCACACACCTTTCCTTTCCATGGTCCGTATAGTGTGTTGTATAAGTCCAGTGTTGTCACCCAAAAGCTTTGTTGTTGCTGCATTTTTGGTTGAATCATTTGAACCCAAGGCCGATTATTCAGTTATTAAATGTAATACTTATTACTGAATAATTTGTATAAATTGAGTCCCTTTACTTTTATTGTATTATTTTGGGTTTGTTTTCCTCTCTTGTCCACCCAGTTTTCTCTCTTATCTAGAGAGAGCGAAGACAGTTTGTGTCTCTCTTGAAAGTAGTTCTGATTTTTCAAGTCAGTATTATGTTAGCACTTCAGTGGTTCCTTGTTTCCTCTGTCAGTTTAAAAAAAATTGCTGTCTTAAAACTGGCATTTCCCAATGTCTTTTTATTTCACAGGCACTGTGATTACCCCACTATTACACAAAATCCCATATAAGGAAAGGGAAATATCTTCCGTTCCACCATGAGCATTCAGCCTAGGAGGATCCGCTTGAAGCCGTGGCTTCTAGCTCAGGTAAGCAGCAGTTATCCATAATTTTGTATTGAGTGTGGTGGAATGCTGAGATCAAATAGTTGGAAAAGAAGGGAGAGCAGGTTTGGCTTGAAACCCAACTCCTCTTTTAAGCTCCAGTGATTTTGACAGTAATTGTTATGTACATCAGTATACAGATTCATGATCTGTGTGGGATTTACTCCAGGCGTGTGAGACAGCATTCCTATCATAAACTCAAAACAAAAACAACTTTATAGCTAACTACCAAGTTCCTAAAATGTTGTTCTGTCACAAGGAAACACAAAAACTGTTTTATTTATAAAAGTAAATGTTACGTGTTGCTCCAGGTGAACAGTGGTAAATATCCTGGCCTGCACTGGCTCAATAAGGAGCGACGCTTGTTCCAGATCCCCTGGAGACATGCCACACGCCACCTACCCACTCTGGAGGAGGAAAACACTATATTCAAAGTGAGTGCCGTCCTCTTTTGTGCCTATGTGTTTAGGCATATATGTTTAATTTCAGGGAAAGCCTTTGTAGTAGGGCTACAAAAGAACATTGTGTGCGTGTGTGTGCGTGCGCGTGCGTGCGTGTGCGTGTGTGGGCGCTCTGGGGTGAAAGTTTTGTTGTGATTTTGTGTAGTGTCTTCTTCAAAATGAGTGCTTTAAACTCTTTTGATGGCATCGATGAGCCAGTGAGACCTAAAGGTGGGGGTAGAAAATGCAGACTGGACAAAAGAAAACCACAAAAAACAACATAAAAAAATAAGGCTCCTCACTCAGGTGGTGGGTAAATACCTACTGTCGGATATCAACACATGGCTACTGCGACCGGTTTGGGAGAGAGGGAGAGATGAATGATATGAATGATGCAGATTCCATCCTCTTCACGTTCCCTGTACCGGGGAACGGCGTGTGGAGACGGTACCATGCTCAGGGAACGTCAGTGGTGCCTGGCGGTCTTGGGGTTCGACCCACTACTTTCTGATTGCAGGGCGAGTGCCCTAACCACCCAAATACAAATATTCATAAAAGACACGTTATTTGTACCTTTCCGAATACCATATTCGCTTCAGCCCCACCCCTAATATACTTTGAATGTATTACTAAATAACATTTTATGAAATAACTATTTTATTTATTTAATGCATTTGCACTTATTTTGATTTATGTTCATTTATCCTGTCCCTGATGTCATGTGTTCATGTTCACATGTAACGCACATAAACAATCAACTTTTAGGAAATAAATGGATGGATTTATAGCGTTTTGCGGGAAAAAACCCATTTTATTTATAATCAACAATACTGTTGTTTGATTTAACAATCATTGTTCAACATGTTCAGACTGAGCCAACAAACCATTTTAACAGGATAAATTAAATATTAACAAAATGTGTGGGTGTAGATAAAAATGTCATTTTACTAAAAACTATCATAATGGATTTATGCCATTTTAGAAAAGAGCTCTTCATATATAAATTCATATAATTGTACGCCTCTCCTCAACCTGCGACTAGCACAGTTAGCCAAACTCCATGTCTGCTTCTTATGCGTCTGTTCCGCCTCCACAACACGCTCCCTTACTGCTCATAAAGGCTAAAACAAAACTCAGGCAGTGCACTGCCACACTGAATTACAGTGTTATTTCTATTTACTGTATGTAACGGTAGCATGTTTTCCACAAACATTAACCCCAATAAGGTAAAAAGAAAATTTTTGCATTGGCTAGGATAGTGGTAGTCTAGCTAGCGTTGCTACGGCTAAACTTGGGCTAACCTCGGTTACACATAAAATACAACCGTTCCTGACAGACAAACTATAGCGTACACTTGATA
>JBBKCR010170386.1:0-15377 GCA_037577295.1 Ladigesia roloffi | reverse complement strand
GAAATTTCTCTTTGTGATTCGCATGTTTGATTTGGCTTAGGTTTTACGTCGGATGCCCTTCCTGACACAACCCTCTGTATTTATCCGGACTTGGAACTGGCACTAGGAATCACTGGCTTGTGACTTCGTATGGTTGCATTTGAAACTTGAAGTTTACACTTTTGTAAATGACTCAGATTTTTACAAGTAGTGTCATTTAAATGTTAAAATAACCAAATATAATATAATTTCTGATTGTAAAAATGTGGAAACAACCTGTGAGGTGAGAAGCCCAATCATGTGTGTGCGAGTGCTTGGGGAGGCGGCGGTATATGCATATATATATTGACTGTTCTGAAGTAGCAAAGACAGGGTTCTAATGGTCAGCTGAGATCTGATTTTTGAGTTCTCCTTTACGACATGCTCTGACAGAAGCTCAATGCTAAAAGCATCAGTAAATTGCAAAGGAGATATAAAGCTGTGTTGCATCCTGTTCTGATGCACAACTTCTGCTTTAGTGGCAGAAATGAGTTTATACGACTGTAAAAACAGTTTTTTCAACGTTGCGAGTTCTACCTGTAATCTAACAGTCGATACAGTTTGCAGGTGATCAGTAAGGGAAGCTTTTGACAGTAAAACCAATTCAATGATGGATGCTTTGGTTAGTGGGCCTGCTGTTATTGAATAACATATGATCTGCCACAACAAGATATGATCAGCTAATGCCCTGGCTCCCATTGGGGTGTATATTATATTAGGCAGCTTGTGAACCGTCAGTTCTTCAAATTCAAGATTCAAAATGTTTGTCATATGTAAAGAAAAAAAATCAATTTCTCTGTGCAATGAAATTTTTTCTTTGCTGTCCACGCACAAATGCTGAGTTAAGTTGGCAAAACGTTGGCAAAACCAAACTGTGATGTCTGTATAACAGAACATCTCCAACATGGCACATTTTTTGGAGGTTCCTGATGTGCAGTGGTCAAAATCTACAAAATGTTGTCTAAGGAAGTTTTTATCATCGTGGACCTGTCAGTGCCGGAAAATTGGTTTATATTGTGAATAGAATATAATAAAAAAAACATGAATCCACTGTGTACTTGTGTGCAAGTTTATTAGCAGCTTCCTCGTAACAGTCTCTGTTTCTGGCGCTCAAGTGACCGAGATGTAACCGAGAGAATCTGGTCATTTTTCAAAATAAAAGATTTTTCAAATAAAAGGATGTTCAGACTCAGATAATAAAAAACGGTAATAATTAACCATTTCTGGGTGGCCCGGGGGTTGGGGACCACTGCTTAAAGGAAGCAGTGACAGGGTCCTGGGTGCTTGATGTTCACTGATGTTCATGAGGAGTGAAGACCAGCCTGTCTGGTCTGATCCCACAGAAGAACTGCTGTAGAACCAACTGATAAAAAGATAAAGCTGTGCTGGTTGAAAACAAAACACACAGTACAGTGCCCCCTTCTGCGTATACGGCTGAGTAGCTGCAGACCAGTCAGAGTGCCCATGCTAACCCCTGTCCACCACTGAATCTCCTACAATGGACATGTGATCATCAGAATTGAACCGACGTACAAAGTCTGATTGATCTAACGTGCTGACCTTTTCTTTCCTGGGGACAAAATGACAACATATGTCATATGAGTACAAGCATAGTCTTGGCCCCCCAGTGGTGGATTGAACTCCCTCTCACCATCAGATTGGCAGAGTCTCTTGTTGTCTTCAAATGTAGACCCACCTCTTCAAGGAGCACCTTGGCAACTAACCGTCTCTTACTTCACTTGCTCACAACTTGATAATAATTAAAAAAACAATCCTTACCTTCCTAACCTTGCTTTACCTTTTCTTACTAGGTGTATGTATCTTGATTGGTGTAGTTTAGGTACCATTGATGGGTATTGATGAGGTGTAACGAGCTGCATTCACAGTTGAACGGTGGATGTTGTTTAAGTCTTGCTTTACATGTCCTTGATACAGTTGTGGACTACTTGAGCACTGATGTACGTTGCTCTGAATAAGGGCGTCAACTGAATGCAGTAAATGTAAACGTAAATGTAAATGTAAGCAGTAGCAGTAGCAGTCATTCCGAAGCCTGAATTTTGTCCATGTTTTAAATAAAAGTGTATCATAAAATGTATGAAACCACATAAGTCTATTAGAGCTGCTTCTTCTTCTTTTACAAAAATAAAATATTTGTATTGCATTCACATCACAACGAACACACTCTGTCTAAATTATGGAGGTCTTTCGGGGTTGCATTAATATCTGTATCAAGGATGAAAATGAAGGGCTTTGCTGGAGGTTGAGAGAATTTTACATTATAAAGCTAATCTAATAAAGCAGTGACTCCTGTAAGATCTAATTAGCTCCATTCTTTCTTCTTCGTTATTCAGATGGGGTGTGGTCTCATGGCTAGATGCATCTGTGTGTGAGCATGTGTGTGTTTGTGCGTATGTGTCTGTAGCAGTACGAGGTCCGCTGGATTACGTGAACATCAAAACACGGCCTGTCCTTTCAAACCCAGAACATAAAAACATGAAAGGCAAGAGAAAACACACAAAACTGCCACACACATCCAGACTCCGAATGTGATATTAATGATTTCATAACTGCACACACCCGGGGCTGGAGGTTTGCAACCAAACAAATGTAAAAATTAAGATGAAAATTGTGTTAATTTGTCAAAATTATTGACAAAAAATTGGTTTATTACTCTAAAATAGATTAGAGTGTTTTGCAATTATGAGAAATTCAGGTGTGTGTGTGTGTTTGTTTCTATGCATGTGTGTGTGTGTTTAAGTATTTTTTTGTGAGGACCAATTCTCCTTGTAATGAATGGAATAATCGCAAATCTGTAGAAGTAGGGACTTGTTGTCCTCACAAAGAAAGAAACCTTTCTATAAAAAATTCAGGGTGGGGTTAGAGTGTAGCACTACTGACATACACTATTAAACAAGTCAAGTGATAGTTACCACAAAGGTAGTAATGCCAACTAGGGCTAGGTATTGTTGCTGATTTCCTGAATCGGTTCGATTCCAATTCAGGTCAGCATTCAATTCAATTCTCGATTAGATATTGATATATTTACAGATTTCTTTGTGTTAACACTAGTTTGTCTTTGTTATTAATTGACTTGGGTGGAGGATATCCCTATGTTGATGGACAGTGTTGGGAGCAACGCGTTACAAAATTATCTAATCAGAATCAGAATCTGAATTATTGTAATGCATTGCTTTTTGAGACTTGTGTTCAACATCCGCCTGGAATATTAGAATCCTTCAGGATTTTGAGCTGCCTGAACATTCGTCATGTTATGGGCATCTCTCAGTACCTAAAAGTCCAGAACGTCTGTCAGCCCGAGATGCACACGGCCAACATCTAACAATCCCCAGACCGGCCGTGTTGGTAAAGAAGATCCGCGCTAAGGATTTTTCTTTTCAATCCCAAATCTGGTCACCCTAGAGATGAGTGATCCTGCAACTGATCTAACGGCGGATAGTACTGTCTCCTTCCACTGGCTGTGTTATGAGCCAATTTAGCATCATGAGCTATATTTACATGGCCAAATCCATATTTCCAGTTATTTAGGCGAGAGTAACTTAAAAGTACTGCAATAGTAGTAATGCCTTAAATTTTAAATACAGTAATATTGTGATGTAACAAATTCCTTTGAAATGACAGTAACAAGTAATAAATAATACATTACAGCTTTGAAGTAACTTGCCCAACACTGTTGACAGACTGTACTGCAATATTTTCAGAAGTGTGAGATCTAGAACCTCCTGACTCAAAAACCCCTTCTTCCTCACTGCAATCAGACTCCCAAACAGCTGACCTACCTCATACTGTAATCTTGCACATTAGGTCACTTTGTATATTAAGCTCCTTTGCACATCAATCTATTTCATCATTTTCTGCTCCTTTGCACATTCCTTCATTGTAATCGCACAATTGATATTTGTTTCACATCTGCACACACTTAGTTTTTACTTATCCTTTATTTTATTTATGTATGTTTCTTTAAATCTTTCATTTTATTATTTATATATTTTAATGTTAGTCTTTAATTTTTAATTTGATCATATTTTTACTTATATACTATTAACTCAGCATTTGTCGACAGGAAAAGATTGTTCTGCAAATTTTTTAATGGATATCATATTTTTTTAACGAGAATCGATATTGATCGGTAAATCGATTTTTGAGCCCAGTCCTAATGCCTACACATTTGTGAGTGTAAAGTGCAGAGTGGTGTGATGCATGAACGTCCACACAAGTCCAGGGCAGCTGCCAAACACAAATGATCCCTCTAACGGGAGAGAGGAGACACACAAACACACACACACACTGGCATGCAGACAGGGATTCGTAAACACAGACACTCACTGCCCAGGAGAGTGGAGGAAGTGCAAGAGAAAGGATGAAAACAGGGAGTGAGCAGAAAGCACTTCAGCACTATTTTCTCATAGGAAAACCCATGTTTTCACACCCATGTTTTTCCCCTGAACTTGAAGTGAGCTGAACTTGACCTTTTCCTCGGTATAGTTGTCTTGTCTTTCTCTGGGTGGGTAAGGGAGTCCTCACAATCACTCAGTAAAACTGTCCTCTCTCTTTTTCTGGGTAGGTAGGGTGGACATTCCTCTCCCCCATCACTCAGTATAATTGTCTCCCTTGCATTTCTGATATTGAGATTTATTTGGTTTAGGGATTCGAATATAAAGTTGTTGGTTGAAGCAATTGTTCACAGGTATGCAGATCTGTAGTGCACCCAAACTGTACAGAACTTGTAGCTAGCTTTGATTTTCCAGTGTATCTCCGCCCATTTATCATGTTTCTGACTCACAGTTTGTGGCCGGTCAGTCCAGAAACATGGAGTTGAACCAGTTAAAAGTTTTTTTCCCCTGTCAGACCCACTTTTGATATTGTGGTCTTTTATGTCTTATATTTCTTGTTTAAGTTTTCACATCTACTTAAACCACATTCTTTAACTGTGCAATGAAATCCTAACTCAGCCCATTTAGCAACAGCCTGGTGTACTTCCTTTTTCACACAGTGTTCAAGATTTACATTTACAGCATTTATCACTTTTATTTTTTTTTAATGACTTCCATTCCCTAACTACAGGTTTCCCTGGAGTGACTTTGGATTAAGTGTCTTGCTCAGGAACCCAGTGGTGCTATGCTGAAGGTAGGATTTGAACCCATGACCTCTTGATCCACAAGCAAGTATCCTACCCCAAGCTACCATCATTTGCTTATACTTCACTGATGTCCCAGTTTGTATATCCAGAGTTGTTTATTGTGTTGACAGTCAAAAAAACAAACAAACAATTGCCTCTCTCCAAGTTGCAATGACATTTCAACCAATCAGAAAGCAGTCATGCATTTGGCTCGACCTGGGCCTGCTTCTGGGCATCTCAGGTTTGGCTTGGGTTCTGGTTGCTTTAGTTGTTCACAGTATGCCTTGGCTCCTTGTGCCAGTGGAAAAGTGCCATTTGATTCTAGAGGGGATTCATGAAGTCTTACAAATTCCGAATTCGTAAGAAAACCCCAATAAAGTGCTTTTTAATCAAAGGTAGTGTAACAGATGAGGGCTCTTTAGTAGTGTTGCGCTGTTCTGACTATGAGTTAGACTCTGCGTTGTGCTGTGGGTGAATTTTTGTGGTGTGTTTAAGCTGCAGAAGCTCCCCAGTGTGTTTGGTGAAAACAGTATCTGTATGGGCGAATGAGAACGAGCGAGAATGAATGATGAGCAGACGTCAGGCAGGAGCGAGTGATTAATGAAAGCCTTTCCTGTCTCTTTCTTCACACATACATACACACACACACACACACACGTACACACACACACACACACACACATACACACACATACACACAGGTGACTGCACAAGATCATCTAGTTCCTTCATTCATTCTGGGGAATGAGTCCAGAGAGATTCATCTCTGTAATTGAAACATCTTGTTAAAAACACATTTTATGGCAGAATCAATTTCTTGGCACTTTATTTTAATCACGACCCAAAGTTTGAACATCCAAAACTTGAGACTTTATTCAGGCCATTAACATTCACAGACAAAATTTCCTCAATAATTAAGTGTTTAAGACATAAACAGAGAGGGTTTGTTCAAAGTTGTGGTGAATGGAACTAGATATATGACTCTAAATCCTTCCTCACATAAAGTTATTCCATCAAATGTTTGCAGTTGCACCACTTGATGCCTGAGACATTGTTCTACAAAACAACTGAGAGGCTTTTGTTTCTAAAACTGAACACGTTCCTGGTGGAGGAATACATGCATGTCTTCGTGAGGTCAAAGACAAGTGATATAAATACTCCACTATTTAACCATCATCAACATCCATATAAACACTCAGGGACACTTGGAGCTTCACTGGTGGTCAGTTGTCAATAAAACAGCTGTATTTATATTGGAGATGTCTGGTCGAGTTTGTTTAAATTTTTTCAACTGACTCACTTAGAATTTTTTATTGTGGATGCTTAAAAGTGAACCTTGTGGTGTTGCTGTTTGTGGAAATACTTGTACTTTTAAAGAAAGAAGAACTTGAAGAACATGTGTAGTTAAAGAAAATATGTGCTATTTCAATCTCAGCTGTGAATTAAACATGCATGATTTTAAGAGTACTGCCCAGTTTTTTTTTCAAATTGCCCAGACCACTGCCCAGTTTTTTCTTCAAAGCATCAACATTGCCTTTACTATTCCTAACATCTTCATCATTGTCATTATCACCACCATCATCAGCACCACTCTATCTTCACAACACTATCTTCACACATCACTATCTTCACAACAATCACCATTGTGATCACCACTGCTATCACATACCATTATTACCTTCACTATCATCAAGATCATTATCACCATCACTACCATCCTCTCCATAAACTTTACTATCATCACCATAATCACGATCACCAACCCCACTATCACCATCCCTATCATCCTCACAATCACTGTTACTATTATTACCACTATCACCATTTTCAAACCCACTATCACTATCACTACCATCCTCACCATCACTTTAAATATCACCATCACTATCATCCTCACCATCACTGTTACTATCGCCATCACTATCATCCTCACCATCACAATTACTATCAACATCACTATCATCCTCACCATCACTTTTACTATCATCACCATATCATCAACACCAGCCCCACTATCACCATCACTATCATCCTCACTGCCACTTTTTTATCACCATCACTACAATCAAAATCACTATCACCATCACTACCCTCCTCCCCATCACTTTAACTATCACCAGCACGATAATCAAGATCTATCACCATCACTAACATCCTCACCATCACTTTTAATATCACCATCACTATCACCCTCACCATCACTGTTACTATCACCATCAACATTGCCTTTACTCTTCCTAACATCTTCATCATTGTCATTATCACCACCATCATCAGCACCACTCTATCTTCACAACACTATCTTCACACATCACTATCTTCACAACAATCACCATTGTGATCACCACTGCTATCACATACCATTATTACCTTCACTATCATCAAGATCATTATCACCATCACTACCATCCTCTCCATAAACTTTACTATCATCACCATAATCACGATCACCAACCCCACTATCACCATCCCTATCATCCTCACAATCACTGTTACTATTATTACCACTATCACCATTTTCAAACCCACTATCACTATCACTACCATCCTCACCATCACTTTAAATATCACCATCACTATCATCCTCACCATCACTGTTACTATCGCCATCACTATCATCCTCACCATCACAATTACTATCAACATCACTATCATCCTCACCATCACTTTTACTATCATCACCATATCATCAACACCAGCCCCACTATCACCATCACTATCATCCTCACTGCCACTTTTTTATCACCATCACTACAATCAAAATCACTATCACCATCACTACCCTCCTCCCCATCACTTTAACTATCACCAGCACGATAATCAAGATCTATCACCATCACTACCATCCTCACCATCACTTTTAATATCACCATCACTATCACCCTCACCATCACTGTTACTATCACCATCACTATCATCCTTACCATCACTTTTACTATCATCACCATTATCAGCATTACCAGCCCTACTATCACCATCAATTCATCCTCGCAATCACTTTTACTATTATCACCATATCATCAACATCAGCCCCACTATCACCATCACTATCATCCTTGCTGCCTCTTTTAATCAACATCACTACAATCAAAATCACTATCACCATCACTACCCTCCTCCCCATCACTTTAACTATCACCAGCACAATAATCAAGATCTATCACCATCACTACCATACTCAGCATCACTTTTAATATAATCACCATTAGCATCATCACCAACCCCACAATCACTACCATCCTCACATCACTGTTACTATCAGTACCATGATCACCATCACTTTTAATATTATCTTCATCACCATTACCATCACTATACTTACAGTTCTCACCACCATCAGAGTCAACTTCACTTTCCTTATTACTGTCACCACCACTATTATTAACATCACCACCATGATCTTTCAGCTATACCATCACCATCATCAGCATCAGCATCACCACCACTGTGCTCGACACCATCACAATCACTGTCCTTGACACATCAGCATCATCACCATAATTACCACCGTCATCAACAACATCATTGTAGTAGTCACTACTACCATCATCATATTTATCCCCACCTTCACCACCATGATCATTTTTCATGAATATAATCATCACATTTATCACTATCATCTTCTGAAGCATCATCATCCTAGTCATCATCATTATATTTTTGACTACCATTATTATCTACATCATTATCATCATCCAGGATTGTGGTGCGGCAGTCATCATCGCCCGGTACTCTTTGAGTTTTAGCAGCTTTCTCTTTATCCAGTGTGTTTTTACGTTCACTTCACTTAATTGAGTATGCATTCCAGCAGGATCGAACTACTTATGGTTTAGTGCATATTGGCACACCGATGCACACTGCACTTTTTGTACTTATAGTCATTTACATATAGTTTATGTTATACGTTATACTGCTTACTTTACTCTTTGCTGTTTGTATTTTGTTTTTTTCTTTTGATGCCAAATCAAGAACTGCCAAACATTGTTTTATTGTTCCTGCAACAGTGAAATCTTATCTTATATTATCTTATCACATCTTATCTTATCATATCTTATCTTATCTCTGCCATAATACTACTATTAATACTAATAATAATAATAACAATCATCATCATCATCATCATCATCATCATTATCATCATCAACATCATCATCATCATCATCATATTTACCACCAAAAGTGTGAAATTATTTCTTTCTCCTTCTAGAGACCTTGTCATTGTTTCCACACACATTTTTGATTTCTCCTTCAGAAGTCCAGCCTTTCCTGTGTTTGGAAAGTTCTCCAGTCCTTCAGGAGGGCACCTTCACTTACACCACATAAGCTGGATCCTGCAGAAATAAGGATGTTCTGCTTTATCTCAGAAGTCTTTTTTCTGCTTTGGAGTTTAACATGTCTCCTCACAGTTCACATTTAGAAATACTGAATATTTGAAGCGCCTCACACTAATTAATTTCACCGTGTGAGGCTGTTTAACACTCTGTAGTCAGAGGCCTGCTGGATGTCCTATATGTGTGTGTGAAGAGAACACCTGCTTGTGACTCCATTCACAGAACATCAACATTTAAACACACACCAGCCACTTCATCAGAAACACCTCCCTTCCTTCTGTAGGAGGGGGTTTCCAATATAGTGGCCATTGACAAAGTGGATATTTCTCATAAAATGGCTATAGAGTGGATGCACAAGGTGGGTGTTTGCACAGGGGCCAAAGTCTGGGTGTTTCCAGTAAAGAGGTCAGAATGTGGATGTTTCTAATAAAGTGACCAGCAAGTGGAAGCACAAGATTGGTGTTTCAAAAATGTGGCCTGGTCCCTGTTTCCAATGCGGAGGCAAGAGTTTGCCTTTAGCAGCACAAGTCCTTCCATATATGGAATAGGGAAGAAAAAGACCTTTCCAGATTGCATCAGCTCATTAGCTGGATGCACGGACAGACACTGAGAGACACTGAGAATGTCCTCAAATTAGGATCTTCTCTCTCTCTCTCTCTGTCTCTGAGCGAACCCATTATGGTAATGTAGTTATTCTCTTCACATGAGCTTCATCCAGGAGAAACTCCGGCTTTCTGTCGGCCCCTGGGCGTCCAGACCCGCTCATGATCTGACAGGATCCTCCGGAGTGGGTCTACAGACCAAAATATCACATGGACTCGCTAGTCGCCTTAAGTAACATTTAATTATTCAAATTACACGTCATATGTGGCAGTCAGGCCACCGCAGCATCCAGGCTGGAGAGAGTTGCAGGCAGACTGCTGGCAGATGTGGGCGGTTCCTCTCACCAATCCACACACATACATATAAACACACACACACACACACACACACACACACACACAGGACATATCACTCTCCAGTCCACGCACATACATATAAACACACACACACATACACACAGGACATATTTCTCTCCAGTCCGCACAAACACATATCAAATCAAATCAAATCAAATCACTTTTATTGTCATGTCATATAATATAAGCAAACACACACACACACACACACACATACACGCACATACACATATGACATATCGCTCTCCAGTCCACGCACATACACATCAACACACACACAAACACACACGCAGGACATATCTCTCTCTAATCCACACAAACACATAAACACGCACACACACACACACACACACACAAACACATACACAGGACATATTGCTCTTCAGCCCACACAAATACATATAAACACACACACACACACGCACACACACACATACACACACAAGACATATTCTTCTCTAGTCCACACAATACAAATACATGCGCTGCAGTAAATTACTAAACTACCATTGCACAGTTTTTTCCCAGCAACTGTACGAACACACAAACGCACTAAGGAAATCCTCACACACTGTATGGCTTATTTCATGCCTGTAACGTAAGAAGACACATTCTAATTCTGCGAAACCTTCATTAACTGCATTAAATGTTCATAAAGTGTTGCTGAAACTGGCCACTTTATCAGAAACAGCCACTTACAGCAGGAATTTGCTACTTACAATAGGATATTGATAAAAGTAACTTATAGAGTAGACAATGAGTGGATGTGGTCAAAACAAACTGAGCATCATATGGAAGGTGGTTGTACTCGTCAGGAGGTATCACCCCACCACCTTGTCTTCCACTCACTGGCCACTTCATCAAAAACACTAATTTGTGCTTCCACTCACTGGTCACTTAATTAGAAACACCACCTTATGTGTATGCCTATTATGTGGCTGTGGAGTGCTCAGTGAAAATGGGATGGAAACGGCAGTTTTTATGTGAGTGAGAATGAAACTGTCTCTGCTTTATGTGCCATAAATAACATTCAGTAGGCCTGTAGCTGTGGAGCTGTTCAGCCTCTCGTCAATTCGAGCCTGGAACACATCGAACAGCTCTTAGTGTCCGAATAACATAATTCGTTTTATTCCACATTTACATGGGCAGAAACGATCCTTCACTCGATGCCGCATCCGTAAAGAGCTCTTTACCGGCACGGATAAACAAGTGCTGGCACCACAAACGCAACGTGGGAAGAAATAAAATGACTGAAATAGAAACAAAACACAAAGTACTATTAAACAGCGGGATTACGTCAGTTACTGTGCTATTAAAAAAAGGCCAGTAAGATCCTGCACTGAGGAAAAGCCTGAATTAGGTCTGCTTTTAGTGTGATTATATATATATATATATGGCAAGCCGTTTAGCTAAAAATATAACCATCGATGATGGTCTGATCATCACAATACTTAAACAATGCACTTATTATTATTTTTTTAAAGTGTATTTCTGATACACGAATTGGCCTTAAAATGCCATTTAAACTTAAAATAATCCAAGATAAAAATGTCTGACTGGTTGACTCTCATGTGCAGGATGTGAGATGTGTCAGTTACGTGTGCATGTCGACACGGTAGGGCGCATTAACAAGTTATGTTTTTTGTAAATTCGTCAAATAATTAATGCATTATTTTGCATGATGTCACTGCCTCTCTGGTGCGGGCGACTTAACAAGCCGCTGTGACAGTCAGAGTTCAGCTCGTTAGAGGGATGAGTCTCAGCAGGATAGTCTCTCCCTTTCCCTTTATCTTACTCGATAACTCTCTCTACCTCTCTTCTCTCTCTTTCCTCTCTCTCTCTTTGTCTCCCCCCCTCTCTCTCATGACAAAAAGTGATAAATTATGATTATGTTTTATGAAACCGAAGGCCAATTTTTAACGTTTGTAAATCTTTGGTCTGGCCCTAAAAACTCTGCTCTTCACAAAACTATTTTTAAACCATCATTTATTGGTTTCAGATGTTGTATAGCTTGAGTGTTATGACGATGATAAAAATGATCAATGTGAAATATGTTTTTGCTTGATTCATCCTGACACACGTTTTTAAATGTGTTGCCAAGGAGGGCCGAGCCTTCAAGTCGCTCATAACTGTGTCATTTTCTAACATTTTTCAAAATATTCTTAATCGGGTTCATATGAGTGTTGATCTGATTATGGAGATGATCATAAATAGTGATTTTATATGAATGACTTAACTGTGACTAAAATAATGTACACCTTACACACTCTATGCACACACTTCACACACTATACACACACCTCACACACTCCTCACACACTTTACATGCACATCACACATTCTTAACACACTCTTCACAAACTTTACATGTACTACACACACTGCTGACACACTTTACTCAAACCTCACATTGGCAAAATTATCTACACATTTATTGCTAGTATTCACACTATTTAGCCAACTGTCTGGCAACACAGTCACTTGTGAAAACTGTTTTAGATAATTAGTTCCCTTTGTGGATTTCCAGTGGTGTGTGTTCTTCTATCAATTAAGTGTAGTGGATTATTTTGCGAAAGAGTCATTATTTGTGTTAAATGTGGGGGGGTCCAAATAATAATCAATAATTATGAAATGTAAGGGGATCACGTCCCACTCTGATGTAATGGCGACGATATCTATGGCTATTACTCAAACTGGTGTCGTTCACCATCATGCAACCCTAGGCCCATATAACACTGCACACATTTTCTGAAAGCAGGACTCATATTGTGAGAAATCTACACACAAATCGAAAAACACACACCCAATGAGCAAAACCCTTCAATTATCCTGCAAAATGAAACTTTATATTCAAAACAATGCAATTTCTTCTCAAAATGTGTTTTTTTTTTCAAATGACACACACAACCCATCACATGATTAAACATTTATAAGAACCAATAGATCACTGATGTGCTGAAGGTAAAACACTAGGACCACTTCTTCTCCTTTCATTATGAAGCCTTTTTTGTTCAGTGTAACACTACAGACAGTATATAGGCCAACATACATGCATGGTAAAATAAATAAAAACACACAAATACATGATTCCACATATATTTTACTGTATTTTTCCCACAAAAATACACAAACAACAGAAAAATTTCCTGAATACAGTTACAAAAAAAATTGCTGCGTCCTTTCTTTCTAGAACAGTAAAAACTGTAAAATACTTTGAATTGGCGTCCTGTGTAGGAATTCAAATTAGGAATACATTTCCCAAATACTGAAACAGTCTACAGAACAGTCCACAGGCTACAGTAATATACTACTTGAGTACAGTGAGATTTCTTATCTAATTTCATTTCAGAATGTCTGGATAATAGGAGCTACAAGGCACCTGCTCAAATCTGGCTGTACGCTTTGCTCAGGCTAGTTAGATCATTGTTGACCACATGGTCAACCACAGTGGCTTTGATCTAATTCTTCCTTAGACTTTCTTGTCCATATTTCCCCATCCTCCTTCTCTCCTCTGGCTCTGTTTCCAGTGTTGGCATCCTTTGCGCTAAAACAGAAGTGCTCACCTGTTGCACATTTAAAAGCTCTGATCCTTAATTGCTATTATGTGTGACAGATATTTACCCATGTGATGAGTTAGTATGCAAAGTAGGACAACTGGCTTTACAATCCAGAAAACTGTGTGTAGTGTTTTGAAACAAGTGTGTTTTAAAACTGCAATTTGAGTGTAAAGCAGGAATTGTGCTTGTGGTTTAGCAGAATTGGTTCAGGTGGTTGGTGCATCAGTTACATGTTGTAGTCATTGTGTCTGAAGTACAATAAATTGTGTGTAAACAACTAAGAAAAACTGTAATACTGGACAGTCTACATTACATTCTCACTAAGGTTCAGAGACCACAGCAGAACAGATAAGGCTTATATGGGACAATGTTAATTTCCATAGGGCTGCTTTGGTCCACAACTGGTTTACAGATCGGCAACTCTTCACTGTACTCAACCTCCGGCCTTCCTCTCCACTCTTGATTTGGATGTAAGGGTTCTTCTCTGCCTGGCGCTGGAAGGTCAATGACCCTCATCCTCATCAACACTGGGACCTTTTACAGGCAAAGGAGGAGGTATGCGAGGATATTGACCAGACATCATGTCAGGCCTGGATACGGCACTTCAGGAGATATTTTCCCCGTTGCCTTGGACTAGCAGACTTTGCATGTGATGTTGATGAAATCCTGTGGCCGGACCCAGAGAGATGACAAAACTCTCTCTCTGTGTCTCTCTCATTCAGTGAAATTGTATGTCTTTTTGGGTTTGTTTTGATGTGATGTGAATAAACATTTACAGAACTATTTATGACAAAACTGTGACCTCAAATTGACGTACCTTGTGCAAAGAGAAAGAAAAAGCCAGATGTGTTTTTTAACATCAGTTGGCTCATCAATATGAAGTTTTGTGTTAACTTTTTGGTACAAAATACAATTTTTACAGAGATTTGAAGAGTTAAGCAAACATTATAAGATGTTGCAGGAGAACAACAATGTTTTGCTGATTTGGTGTAATATTTTTTATTATATCACTTTACACAAAACACCAGTGTTGGGCAAGTACCTTTAAAAAATTAATTAGTTATAGGTACTAGTTACTTTTCACAATTAGCAACTGTGTTAGTAACTGAATTACATCATTATAACAGTAACTAATTACCAGGCAAAGTAATTATTGCATAACTAGTTTTATTGCAAAATCTAGTTTAATATAAAATAAATAAAAAACATTACGGCGGGGTGGGGGGGCTTGCGTGCATGTGTGTCAGCGCGCATGTAGTGCTTTAAGTAGTCCATGTAGAACACACGTAGTGTTAGTGTTGTTATTCGAGCCAGCGCATCTCGAGATGATAAAAATTATATTTAAATATTTGGCCGTTCAGAGCAGTGGGGGCAT
>JBBKCR010170372.1:0-15380 GCA_037577295.1 Ladigesia roloffi | reverse complement strand
TTTTTGCAGGGAAAGCAAAACTTTCACCAACTTGATTTTGTAAATTAGCATCAGTCCTTGTCATGAAAAGCAAAAATGCATTTAAATTAAGAATTTTAACCCTTTAAATGTCAGTTAAATCAACTAATCCTAATGGTTTATGAAGGGAGAAAAGCATTAAAAACAGTTTTTTTAAACCAAGGTATACATGCTACCTGATTTATTTTTTAAGAATTATTTTTTTATATTATATTTTTTTGTATTATCAATTCTTATTCTGTTCTATTGATTTAAAATTTAAATTTAAGCTTGTTTTTTTTGCTGGGATTATTTTTAATGATTATAATAATGTAATAATTTAAATAATTTCAATTTCCCTTTTTTATGTAAAAGCACTTTGAACTACCATTTTGTATGTAGTGTGCTACAGTATAAACTTGCCTTGCCTTGCAGTGTCATAGATTACATAAAATGACAGAGAAAAGGAAACTGGACATAACTGGACATTTTTCAGTGCACCTAAACACCAAGTAAGTACAAATAGTTTATTAAGGCGATTTGACTTTAAGAATGGGTGCTTATGAAAATACTAACATCACAATATCAAACACATTTGGTACTTTTGTTTAGTGGCTATTCATTAATGTACGTTTGCTTTAAATTGCAGATTTTTTATATGAAGCATTTACTGCAAATTGTTTATTTAATAATTAATTTTGCTACAAAAATTACTTATTTTATATGTTTTTCACAATAACACTCATGTTAAATTGTATTGTATGTTGATGGCTGTAAACAACAAAACAATGCAATAAATAGTTTTGAAGAAAAATCTGCTTTGTTATTGAACCGGAATAAACCTTTGAAAATAACCATAATGATGCAGTCTCCATGCTACAATAATAATGACAACAATAATGTCACCTGTTGGAACAATATAAGCACAATGTACTGTATTATTTGTGTCCCTCCTAAAAAATATTTTATGTCCCCCTCTACTGTTAAATTAATGTTTTGCTCATGATCCTCACACGTGCACACACACACCCAGACACACATCCAGACTGTTTCTCAATTACCAGGCGGTCCAGGTTGGTCCCTGCCGCTGTGGTGGGTTTTTCCTCTGGACTGTAGTTTTTGAACACCCTCCTGGATCCTGCTCTCTCACTTTCTCTCTCTCTTGGGGAGCGCTTTGCTCTGCCAGGGGCGGGACGAGGACTCCCACATCCCAAAAACACCTGCAGAGAGCAAAAACACATGCGCACACACACACACAAACACACACACACACACACACACACACACACAGTTACAGTACACCTTGCCTTCATTTATCAAATATATTCATTTAAACTACATGCCAGAAATTCAGGCCCATTTTTATTAGAAGAAAACGTTAGAAAGACACAAATCTTACTGACTGATCTTCAATATTTTATAGTCTGCAGTAACACATTATTAAGAGTCAAATCTGGTCCATCTTTAGTGCATCGACATTAGCTATGTGCTGAATAAAAGTCTCACTGAGTTTTTCAAAAGCACACAATTCTTTCTGGTTTATGTATTAAATGTTAAAAGTTCATTTTTAAGGTTTATGATCATAAGCATTCTTCAGTATTGTTCTAAAACTTTATCTAGTCCACGTTTTAGCCTCCCCATTCTACAGAGCTTTCCTCAATTCATGGAATGGACAGGACCAACACGTTCAAAATGAGTGTCCAGCAAATGAGACAGAGCTGTTTGCATGTGTGAAGAGCTGCTGGGAGAGTATGCAGTTAATCTGGGCTGCTATGATAAAGGTAAGAGGAGGTCATTATTAAGCTTTCACATCCATTAAACAGCACTTTACATTGTTACAATGGCACTTTACATTGTTACATAATACTTCAAAACGATTCAGATACTTTCAAGTATTTCTAATGTTTTATTAAATTAATTTTGAAAATGTACCAAACTCTATGTAGTAATAAATTAACTCACTACCACCTCTTCAAACCCTCACCTATGGAAGATACTTTCATCTGTAAGTGTGTGTCTGTGTAAAGAGTCTTGCCTTGGTAGAAATGGTAACACTGTTTTCCTGCATGTGCATGATGGCCTCAGACACCTTCACTGCCAAAGAATCAGCAGCCAATTCCACATTAAAGGGTCCAGCCAGACGGTCAGCCAGAGAAAGCAGGGTGTCTGAGAGTGGCAGGGGGGGCAACACAGACAGACAGAGGAGTTAGAACAGTCACTGCTGGCTCAGTAATAATCAGATGCAGATATAGTGTTATAGACTCACTCTGTCTGAACTAAACATGGCTTGATAAAACCTACAGCAAATGTGTTTGTGTGTGTGAGTGTGTTAACCACAAGTATTTATTATTAACCAACAAACATACAGGCAAATAGAAAAATACTGATTAATTAATTAATTGCCTATTTTTAAAAGGATGTGTTTGTAATAAGGCTTTGTGAGGGTGGGGATCCCAGCTCAAATGTTTTGGAGGGAAATGTAAGAGAAAAGCATGATGCAGCACTCCCTTTTGGATCTCTCTAAAGAAAACCTGACAAAGACACTGAACCTGTTCCTGTTAACCCCCCCCCCACACACACACACACACACACACCCCACCCCAAACACACAATTGTTCAGAATTTCTAGAACAGAGAAAACACAGTTACTGACGTTTCAGGGTTAAAGCTCTGAGTTGAATTTTGTATGTTTTGGCACTGAAGCTGATGTAGCTAACCAGTTAAAGATTGCACATGCCACCAAATTTAGCTAATCAATAGATTAAGTCCCACAGTGTCAGTCTCAGATTTTAGTCACACTATTGATTTGAACCTCATATGCAGAACAATACCAAACCCCACCCCTCGCTAATGCTCACCAATAAAATTGTTCCATTCTGAGTCTAAGTCTGCCTGATTGGCCAGGCAACCCTTCATCACATTGAGGCAGAACGAGTGGCAGGATTTCAGGGAGGGGCTTCCACGGCACAGCGGGCAGAACCACTGCCTCATCAGCGCACGGGCACACTCCGAACTCACACTCAGCTGAGGACAGACACACACAAAACACTTTACTCAAATCCTTTCTCTCTCTCTCTCTTTCTCTCTCTCTCTCCCACACTCTTCCCTTTCTCTCACACACTCACCTTGGCTGCTTTGTTTACGATTTCCCGGCCGGTTGCGAGCCCCTGGACCAGAGCCCTTGCAGCAATAAACGCACGAGAAAGCTGAACAGAGGCAAAAAGGGAATATAGCAGGCTGTTAATTAATGCTGTTCAATTGCACCACTTGACTTTAAAAAGGACAGGTGTCCTGTCGAACATGCTATGATATGTTAAAAGAGCTCAGTTGCTGTCTAATGTCTGCTTTAACCAGCGTGTCACTAAGATATGACTCCTCCTGAAGCCCATGAATAAGACGCGCCACACAATGAACAGTCAATGGTAAAAATGATTGGTCAATACCTGTACATTTTACTGTATTTTTATTATTAAAAATGTTTTTTATTGTATTTACCCTGCTTTATCCAAAGAAAACGACAGCACATAACAAAGAATATGCATGTGCATGAATTACAATCCAGTCTATACAGGGGTAATATTGGTATTTACATTCTAGCACTGCAGGAGTTCTATCCTGTACGGTACGGATATGGCTTTAGATTTTTGTTCAGGGTAATGTATTAATCTGAGTTTTAAATTAAATTAAAGTGTGTTGGAAGGATATAATATAAAAATAGGAATTTTTAGGCATTTTTGTACCACAACACAACAACGAGGTTTTTCAATATAAGCAGGGGCTCTTGGAATGTATGTATATGTATATACGTGCACACGTGTTACCTGTATGCGTAGTTTGCGGGGCAGGTCTCCAAAGGGCTGCAGCTGCTCTGCATGCTTGCTCACACACTCTAGGTAATCCTGACCAAACTGGTACTGGGGGTTCACCAGAGAGAACACCCGCTCCACAAGCCCCGCCCAGAAATCAGACAGCACGTCGGCAAGATTCACACCTCCACCTACACACATGCATGCACACATGTAGCTTACACTAAGTCAGAGTAAGTATCTTCAATTCATGTTAAGTGGTGCTATATAAGCTTCTGCTACATGTTGGCTATGTTAGTGACAACAAGCACCAAAGGAGTGCATGGGGCAGGGTGGAGTGAGGTGAGGTGAAGTAGGGGCATAAGAAAATTCAATCTTTTGCTGAAAGTCTCATAATACAAACAGTTTAGTGAAATGTTGGCACATCCTCAAAACTTCTCTGGACCCTCAAACTGCTTCCACCTCTTCATTAAGGTGAATCAGACTTGTGGACATAGTATAAAATTAACTGAACTTCAGCATGTGACCAAACGCTGTGGCCATTTTTCATAAAACAGTGTCTTTTTTAACAACTCACCTCAGGAGCAGGACCGCTGATCTAGCCAGATTCTGTGACACTGAGGATATCTGATCCAAGATTCGCTTTTTCACCACAAATTGGCCATCTGTAGTGCTGTAGTTCACTTCATTTTTTCAGCTCAGTCATACTGTTCTAAAGTACTTCCCCAAGTCTACTGACTTTCAGCATATAATTCCTTTAAACCTACCTGAGTAATAGTGCCTGAGTTCAGTGAAGAGCTGCTGGAAGAGCTGAGAGTTTTGTGCGTAAAGACGCCCGTACGTCTTTGTAAACATCTGGTTCATCGACTTCTCCGCTACATCAATCAGCTCCCGAAAAAATTCTGTGATCACACACACACACACGCATGCACACATATCCGCACACATACACACACAAACACGTACACATATACACACACATACACACACAGCAGGATTAGGGCTGGGGTTTAGAATGAGTTTAGAATTAGGGCTGGGGCTAGTGCTGAGTTTTGCATTAGGTCTTGGATTAGCATGAGTTTAGGTTTGAGAATGATGTTAGGTTTGAGATTAAGATTGGGGCTTAAATCATGATTAGGTTTAGGTCTCAGGTTCAGATTAGTACTGAGTTTGGGATTGGGCTGAAGTTAGCCTTGAATTTAAGATTGGGGCTGGGATTAGGACTGAGTTTAGAATAAGAGCTAGGGTTAGGGTTTAGATTCGGATTACGTGTGGGGTTAGAAAGGAACTATCTTCCTCACCATCAAACTTGTGGTGCCTCTGAGTGAAACTTGTCAGCAGGAACTGACTGTTGTCCTCAAAAGCAGCAAGAAAGTCAGCCTCAGTCTGCCATTTAGAATTAGATATTGGGTTAGCATGAGGCTAGGAGTGGGATTGGGATTAGGGTTGAGTTTAGAATTGGGGCTGTGGTTAGGGTTGAGTTTAGGGTTGGGGTTAGGATTAGAACAGAGTTTAGGATTGGGGCTGGAGTAAGGCTTGGGTTTAAGATCCGGAATGGGATTAGAAAGGAACTATCCTCCTCACCATCAAACTTGTGGTGCCTCTGAGTGAAACCTGTGAGCAGGAACTGACTGTTGTCCTCAACAGCAGACAGGAAGTCAGCCTCGCTCTGCTGTGCCAGCGTCTCCTCCATCAGGGTCGAGCAGCAGGTGTAGTCCTGGGGACAAAGACGCAAGTGCTCCCCTACCAATCAGAAAGCAGAGATATTACACCTTAGCCAATCCCAGAGCAAAGATATTTTGTTGAGCTCAAAGAGCACATCTTCAAACAGCTGTTCACATTCAGCCTATAGCAGTTTAGCTACTCCCATTCAGCCTATATTCAGCATGATCTGCACAGCCTTATGCAATGTGTTTTGAAATTTTTCCAAATGTAAATAACCATAAACCAACAAACACTTTTTGCAGAGTCACGAGTGATGGTCCCACCCGTGTCTCACTGTGATTTAGCATTGGGACAGTGTCCATACTATCTGCCCATTGCTGTTGACCTTCCTGCATCATACAGCTGCACAGTCATCCCACATCTTGGCACAGCCTACCACAACTTTGTGGATCTACTTCCACCTACCTACCACTAGTGAAGCGCCAGCCACTGTCGGGACAGTGAGGTAACACCCATAACAAGTCATTTCAAATGTGAGATGAATCATCTGCAGCCCAGCATCAACAAGACATGAAGTTGTGGTGGACCTGAAAAGATCAGTCTCCTGTCATTCCCCTGTCCACAAGAGGGTGGATCTGGAGATTGTTCAGGACTACAAATACCTTGGTGACCACAATGAAAAACAAACTGGACTGGTGAACGAAGTCCCTGGTCACATACAAGAAGGGTCAACTTAGGAAGTATATCCTACATATACTCTGATCTCTTAAAGTCTGCAACATGCAGATGTTCTATGAGTCTGTAATAACAAATGCCAACATAAGTTGTGATGTACCGGAGTGGCAGCATACAAGTGGTAGACACCAAGAGCCTTAATAAATTAATGAGGAAAGCAGGCTCAGTGGTGGGTGAGGAACTTCACAGTTTGGAAACTGTGGCTAAAAGGAGAATATTGTCTAGACTTCAGTCCATCATGCACAATACTGGTCACCCACTCCACAGTGTGGTGGTTGAGCTGAGAAGTATCTTTCTCCACAGACTCACTGAGTAAAGTGTCTCAATAAACACCACAAGAAATTCTTCCTTCCCACAGCAGTCAGACTCTACAACTCATCCCTTTGTCACACATCCAAACAATAATCTTTAATGTTTTGCATATTTGTTCATGTGTATTTTAATTAATTAATGAGACAATTTCTTCTGTATTTTCTTTATTACTTATTTGTATGCCAGTATTGCTTGATATGCTTGCACACAAGAATTTCACTCATATGTACTATTCCAGTAATGTGAGGTGACAAGTAAAGTGATCTGATTTGATTTCATCTACCATGTTCAATGTTAAAATATTATCATTCTGTGCAGTTTCTTTTTATGTGCAATATTATTATCATGTGAATATCATGTGAATATCACTAACTATGTCAATATTACCTATATATTACTGATCTATACTATGTGCAATGACATACTCCTGTTCACCATTTTTGTCATTAGTGATTGTCATTAGTGAGTTATTTATATATTTAAATATATTTGTGTACTTATCATAGGTATTTCATATTGAGTTTTTTTTCTACAGATTTTTATTAGATTTATTTAGACATTATCTTTAATATTGTTCCTGCTTTTGTCTGTCCGTGCAGCAAGCAGTTGCCATAACATTTTCGGATTTTGATTTCTGTATAGTTTAATACACAGTTTCTGTTTACTTGTGTATTTTTTTATGTAAAACATGGCCTGAAACCCAAATACTCGAGCACAGAGCGCAGCAATCAGAGCACAAACCAAAAAACTCACAGCAGGGATTTTGTCGGTCGCTCCATTTTTCTCTCTTTCTCTCTCTCTCTCACACACATACACACACACACACACACAATTATGCAGGGATCAGCCCACATCAAATTCTATCCACACCTTTCAAGTCCCCCTTTTGTTCTTTCCCCCATTAATGAAAGGATTTTCATCATCCATCTCTCCACCATCTGCTGCCCTGGGACACCCTTCTCTCACACACAGACACACACACACCTGAACTTAAAGTGTGTGTTTTAACTGAAAACTGTTGTGAGTCACAGAGGAACAATCAGACAGAGGGGTGCATATAAGCAGACCGACATACAGATAGACAGGTAGAAACACAGATGGAGCAGCTCATTGGGTGAGGTTCTTTGTTGAGAGGTTCTTCTTGCTAGACCCTAAAATGCATTATAGGCCCCGCTGTTCAATCGGCATCACACTCACCACCCAACTGGACCGGATCTCATCAGCTCAACCTCACCGGTATTAGCTCAGTCAGCTTCAGATATGAATGTCCCGTTCCACTTAAAATTCTGCTCCCCGAGACGTACTTCAGTAATCAGACTAACGCTAATGCTAAAGTGCCTCACTCACCGCTGATAGGGGACAACGGGCTGCTGGACGCACTGTAACCGCGCTCCTCGTACTCTCGGCGGGACTCGGCGCAGCTTCGTGCCGCAGTAGCGGAGCTCCACACCGCCGCCACCCACAGCAGAGCACCGAGACCCGCCGTGAAGCACACCTGCAGGACCATCTCCAGCACGGGATGAAAGGGGTCAGTTGAAGACTGTGACCGCTGTAAAGACCGACGGAGAGCTGGAAGAAAAGCTGTGAAGGTTTAAACATGAAATTCTAAAGAACCGATGCTGCCCTGCTGAGGCTGCAGCTCTTTGTTTGAGGACAGATGATCAGATCCCTTCTAGCAGGAGGAAGAACTCTCAGGGGACAGACACTGATTGATGGGGGAAGGTTTTTAGGGGGTGGGGTGGGGTGGGGTATTCATCATCATCAGTTCAAGGCAAAATTGAAAGCCTTGGGTTGTCTAAAAAGGCAAAGAGTAGATATTGTCCTGTTGTTCTGTTGCATACATCACACACCTTCACTCAGTTTTAGTTTGGTTTGAAACCCAAAACATTTATTTTTGTAAAAGAGTAGTGTGGGTCATTCTACAGAAACGTCCACTTTTCGGTCCCTAGACATTACAGGATGGTTGCATTTTAAAAATACTTAATTGTAGGGATGTATTTATATTTAAAAATAAAACAATATGTTATTTGAACAATTACACCTTTTTTAACTGTCAATGTGTCAGTATTTGTTTTGCATCATTTTAGTACATTTCCAAGGATCCCCAAAACTGGCTGTCCCCACTGTCATGCTGAGGGCCCTATTCCAAAATCAAAAACATTAATGTATGCATAAATGTAAAATATATACTATACATGACTTAAAAATACAAAATGTCAAATAAAATACAAAATAAAAATACATGATAAAGCTGTACTTTCTCTTTAATCCAGTCTGTGGTGTTACCCTATAAGGAAATTAGATTATTTTGACATAAAAACCATACTGATGACATCACAGGAGTCCCTTTTACTACCTCTTAGGAGATCAGGGTGAGTTCACTGCCTTTTTCATTTTTCAGAAATGTTCTTAAGATTTCCTTTGAAGCTTTAGTGTAAGTCACTGGTATGACCTACTTTAATCTTTAGGAAATTAAAAAACAAGAATTAAAATAGATTAAATTACATAATTTAGTGAGTATATCATGACTGTCAACATGTTGTTTGATCCCTTGTGGCAGCCTTTTTGTAAAATTACTTTTTCATTACAGTTGTGACCATCACTGGTGTTACCTTCCTTGATCTTTCAACTGTTAAAAAAAACTATTAAGCTGTTATTCATAATCTTTAACTAAAGTTTTTATGTCAGTGGTAGTACTGTGTGCTTTCAGTAACATTAAAATACAATTGTTAAAAATAAACATTAAAAATATATATATTAATTTAATTTTGCTGTAATTCAAGAGTTCACTTGTTTATTAATGTTTAAAAAAATATTTTACATTTTATAGCAAATACATGGCTGAAGAAACATCATTCAAACACAATTTTAACAAAAATTATTAAAGTAAATAATGGTCTCCTGTTTATTTTCCACATCATTGTTGTACTGTATCTCTGATTACATGAGCAAGAGAATTTGAGAAATAATATTTCATAAAAGTTGTTATTATTCCCAATGAACTAAAGTAAAACCAGTGACAAAAAGACTGTCCATGAAATGTGTAAATAAATGCACAAAAAAGGAAAAAAAATCATTAAGGTGTACACTATGTGTATTCTTATAGCCAACTAGTAATTGAATAATGTACGTATCTGTAGAATGACTATTATGCAATAAACACTCCTTACTCCATACATTCCATTCAATCCTTTTGGGGTAAAATGACCAGCCACATACTATTACATTTTTGCGCTCCCATAATGTGTAAATCACTGAAATTGTATTCAATGAAAGTAGTATTCAACAGATAGTCACGCATGGCTGCAGATAGGGGGCTGTCAGGCAAAAAATGTGCATCTGCCTTTGTAAGTTGTGTTGCAGGGGATTTATTTTCTTGGATGTGGGGGGCGGGGTTTGGGTGGGTAGGCGTGTGGGTGGATGGTTGTGTATTCTCCTATCTTTTAATTGGAATGAATTCTATAACGAAAGATTTAAGATTCAGCAATGCTGTGTGAACTAATATTTTATGTTAAATGTGGGGGGGTCCAAAAAAAAATTATGAAATGTGAGGGGGACAGGTCCTCTTCAGATTGAATGGCGGGGACGCCCATGAGGTTGTCAGATTTAACGGACTCGGAGGGATCCAAGGCATCACGATTAATCAGCAAATATATATGCATATGTATACACTATCTATTGTTTTTATTATTAACATTTTTTTTAAATGATGAAAGAACATTACGCAGAACTGTTGTTTTTTTACTTAGTTAACTGGTTCTTGCCATAATGTGGAGTAGAACTGTAGAACTAATAGAATAAGTTACTGTGCAATGAGTGTGTGAAGCTATCATCAGAGCAATATGTGATGTTTTCAGTATATATATATATATATTTTTTTTTTTTTGGAAGCATAGTGTGTAATTTATTACCAACTATGTGTAGATTTGTTGATTTTGTCCAACATATAGCATGTGTTTAGAAAATGAGAGTTTAGAAAATGAATTACCGTAATTAGGTCATTTATAGATGCCCTGCTTCCTGCAGATATTGTACATTGTCAGCATAAAGTCTGATATTGTGATGGTGTAGAAGGTTTGTATTTCTTAGATCCTGTTCTTTTGCCAAATTGCAGCAGCAAGAGATTTGACAGAGGCCAAAAAGCAATGGCAAGAGTGGACATACTTGCATGGTTCCCCTGTGCAGGGAGAAACTCTGTGATTTTATACCACAACAACTGTGGTCATTGGTGAGCTATCCAGGGCATGCACCCAATGAATAAACAATTCCCTTAAACCAAATTTGTGTAGCATTTCACATAAAAAGTTCCAGTTTACTCTATCAAATGCCTTTTCTGCATCCAAAGATACTACACTATAAAAGCTTTCTTTAGTTTTTTCTTACGTAAATTAATAAAGTTTAAAAAAATTACACATAATATTTGCAGAATGCCTAATTTTGAATAAGTCAGTTTGGTGTTGGAGTATCAGTGATAGACCCCTTTAAGTTTTCTCTCCATCCGATCCACTTACACTGGCACAGGAGATGTTTAGAGAAATGATTGGGCCAGCTCCATTTCAGATAGAAATCGGAACATTAGGCGCAGAAGAGTTTTTCATGGTTCGGTTGTCTGTAAATAATCTCCTGTGCTGACTGTTTTTGGTGAATGCATATCACAGGCACAAGGACTAACGCTAAAGGGGAGATGGTGTTTAAAAAGCGGTTGGAGCCAGCCCAGTGTCAGTTGGGCCAACGATCTACAAGTCTAATGGGCCATTCAAACCAATAAATAAATAAAAAAAAATGAATCAGCCCAAATTACACTCCAGCCCACTGGGGATATACCTACCACGCCTGATGGTCAGTCCGACTCTGCTCCTCACTCCTTATTCACTCTTCACTACATTCACTCCATACAGTCTTATCTCCATTATATGGATCCATATATGGATCAGGAGTTGCAGAATCAGTATTTGTCTTCTGTCTTATTTAGTCATATGGTTGTGCAATCATAGCAACCGCAGCTTGTGCTGTTGAAAAACATGAGCATCGTTTCCAATGAGTCACATGGCAGGTTAATCACACGAACATCTAGGTGAACGTCGTTTCACTGACGAGATTTCCAAAAAAATCTTTATTTAAAAAATAGATACATTTACAACATTTACGACTTCATTTACGACTTAATTGGCGGGCATTGGGCGTGTTCAGACAGCTTTTCTGATTGGCAGAACCCGGCTTCACAGTGATTGTGTTGCTGGGTGGAAACGTACAAACTGTCCAATCACCGTTTACTGAATACCGCAATAAACCAATCACATCCTCGCGTCTTGTCCAATAAGAGAAACCAGAGTAACTATTTGGCGGTCAGTCTGAAGGAGCGAGAGAAGATTCGCAGATTTGTGAACAGCAGGACTGAAAAGTACAAATTTAATAGAAATCTCGACTTATCTGAATCTGTCTGAGGTAAATAATCCAGCAGGGCGTTGGTAAAATTAATTATAATAAAAATGTAATCAGTTATTATCATTCATACAGCAGAAACTGTGAATGAGCTGAGTGCTAGCCCGGTTCTCCGGTTTCCTAAACCCATCATTTTTTTTGCACCGTGTGTGAGGGATTTCTGAGATTTAATTAATTTAAACATATTAGTGTAATAATTATATGATTGCAAATGTTGAACTGTAATATATATGAACGAGATTTAGCTCTAACGAAGAGTCCGTTGTTTAGTTAGCAATTTCATGCTAAAGTGGTTTCATGATCATTATTTGCTTTCCACCTTAAATAGTGCCTTCAAATGGCTTGACCGGTTTAATTCACTGTTTTAAGATAAAAAAATGTGCTCATCGGTATATTCACTCAGGTTTTTGACTGACATTATTACTTGTGCAAACAAATTGTTCAAACCCATCCTAGTGGCAGATCGTATTTGGATTTTAATCCTTATTTTCTTATCCACATTTAATTGTACAGCAACTTTACTGGGCCCAGATCACTCCCCAAACTCCGTGTTTTTATGCCACAAGGTTAAACTTTCAAATTCACTTGTTTTTATGCAAACCCAGAATCGGGCAATTAATCTTCTCGCCCTTATTTAGAAATAGACCCCAAAACAGAAAGGCTAGTCAAAACACGGTTTTTTGATAAAGTGGAAACAACGGACTAATTGTCAAATTATTTATAGGCATGTTTTTTTATCCAGTGCCTCTATCCATTTTGTCTTTAGAACACAAGCAAAGGAAGGAGCATGGCTCAAGAAAATTCTGACCTTGACAGGTAAATCAATGAGTAAATAAGAGTCCTGATTCAGTTGGTATAGTTTACTGGTTTTACCTTTCTGTAGATCCAACAGTATTCCATGAACCAAGGGAGTCAAACTTAGATCCTGGAAGATGTGAAGCATTCCTGTTTCTTAGGATAAGAATATGGTGGTGAGGGTGTGCCACCACCATCAGTAAACAGGATCACACTGATTACCTACCAACTTTTGTTTAGATATTGCAGATATTTGACACCCTTTGTGCATGAGGTGGAACAAAACCTATACACACTCCACATTGTCCATTACTAAGTCTAGATTCTGTTTACAGATGAAAATAATGAATGTTTAACCCTCACAGAATGTGTCGTGTGTTATTCTGATAAACTACACGCCACATTGTTTTTCCTGTAAATGAAAATAAAGCACTAATATGTAATTAATGGACACTTGTTATTGATTTGGACAGCCTCTCTGAAGTGCTTTTTTCCTAGAATATTTAAAATTTTATTACAAAAAGCATAGCATAGGTCTTCACAATTTTGGGTTTGTCAGCCCATATGGTAGAGATGCTCAGCATATTTGGGGCCGCTCACCAATTACCAATCACCAAGATCATGATCTGCTGATTGCCGATCACAGAATGGCAGGGGAATGGGAATATTTTATCTATAATTTGGCAGAGTTTGCACCATTTGTAGAAATGAAACTAACTCTAAATTAACTGTATTGAAAAAAACTGTAGAAATAGGCTACAGTCAAGACCTTGAAGAACCACCAAGTGTTTATTTTAGAAAATGAGTACTTAAGGCTACTTTAGGCCATCTGTCCCAAATAAGGCAGATTAACTTAAGTTTATTCCAAAGAAAGAGGGGTCGGGCAGACCAAAACACATCAGGTCAGCTTAATGGGATGTAGCCTTTTAATACACAGATTGCATTTTATAATTAGCAGCAAAATGTAAAATTGTTACACCAAAACTGGCAAGTGTCAGATCCAAAAAATAAAATAATGGAAGCTACTGTAACCAAAATGAATTCTATTATTCTTAATGTAATGTCTTTCCACCTTGTACTATCCCTGCTGTATGGTTCACATCGTTCAAATGCATCCCTCACAGCCGGCTGGTTGAGGGAGGGGGATGTTTTTGGCTTCGGCTGGTTTAGTTTCTTATACTCGGCATATTCAGTTGTATGGCATGTTCTAAGATGCCTAATCATGTTAGTGGTGTTAAAATGCTGTTGCTTGCTTCCACCTCAAGGGATTTAATCACAACATACATTGCTAACTGCTAACTTTACATCTTTATTGGACACTTTGAAAAACTTCCAGATGGGAGAACTGGTAAGCTCCGTTTTGCTGCTGTTTACCTGTGCGCCGTGCATGCACGTGTGAAATTTACGTCAAGAGATCGGCTTTTTTGATCGATGCTTTTGGGGTTTGCCGATCAATATTTTACCCAATATCGGCCGATCATGAACGATCAATCAGAGCATCACTACCATTTGGGGAACCGCAGGCAAAGTGCTTTCTACCTGCCCCCCTGCACAAACACCCAGTTCCACAGCTTAATAGACTCCAGTTGGTTACACAGACTGTGTGTGTGTGTGTGTGTTGTGGCAGTAGTAGTCCTGAGGAACTGGATAATGTCTTGGACACTGACTTCAAACTCCACCTGAGGGTCACAAAAAGAAAGCAGGAAACAGCATTGGAAAGAATGGTATGCTCATTTTTCTCTATCAGACTGATATTTGTACTGATGTAGTGGAACATTTCCTCTTTATTTTGACCCCCTCATTTTCTCCAGTCTCCCAAAAGGCTTCGTCACAGATCAAAGAATCATTCAGGAAGCAGCTCCGGTACTTCACAGCCTGGCACACCTAGAGTCCCGCTCATGTCAGAAATAGAAACAAGAAACGAAGAAAGAGGGAAGACGAGGGAAAGCGAGAGAAGCCAGTTTACTGCAGGTCACTTTTATGAGGCTGTGAAGTCTGGACGTACTGCAATTGTGGTGAGACAGAAAGACTTGTAGGCAACTTCTGTCCTTCAATAAGTCTTTGTATATCTGTCAGTCAAGTCAAGTTTTTTGTCGTCCCAGCCATATATATTGCGTACCAAGTGAGAATGAAATACCATCCTCCTGGACCATAGGTGTAGTATACAACACAACAGCAGCACACTTACATCAACAATGAGGGTAAAACATTTTCAAAACAAAATTCATCCCACTTCTATAATTGTTACCCCCCCCCCCCCCCCAAATGTTTTTGTACTATTAAAATAAATATTGTGTGTGTGTGTGTATATATATACATATATATATACATATTTATATATACATATACATATACACACACATACATATGTGTTGGTGTAAATTAAACCCCACCCCCACCCGGCCCCTTTTTTGAACCCTTATTGTTGATCTGTCTGGGTGTACTGCTGTTGCATTGCCTTTTATGTTGCATATATGCAGTTAACACTGTCCTTTTGTAGAGGTGGCATGATTCATCCAGAATCAGGAGAAACTATAAACGTCTGCATTGTTAAGCTTCCTTAACGTTATAAACCACAGGTGTCAAACCAGTCCATGAAAGGGCCGCTGTGGGTGCAGGTTTTCGCTC
>JBBKCR010170364.1:4317-15380 GCA_037577295.1 Ladigesia roloffi | reverse complement strand
TGAGACAAAACTGCACATTCCAGGGTGGCCTTTTATTGTGGGCAGTATAAGGTACACCTGTGCACTACTCATGATGTGAGGTGGGCTGGATTATCTCGGTAAAGCGGAAGTGCTCACTATCATTCATTTAGACTAATTTGTGAACAATGTTTGAGAGACATGGTAATGTTGTGTATCTGGAATGAATTTTAGAATTTTAAGTCAATCTCATGAAAAATTGGAGTTGGAACAAAGGTGTTGCGTTTATATTTTTGTTGAGTGTATATATATATTACACTATTACACTATATATATATATTATATATATATATATATATATATTTAAAAAGTGAGAAAGAGAAAGAGAGAGAGAGAGAGAGTACAGGCAAACAAAAAAAGGTGAAATAACTGAAAACATGTTTTATATTCCAGTTTCTTCACATTTTGCTCTGATTGCTGCTCTGCGCACAGGTGTTTACTGCTAAACTCCTCTGGGAACTCCTTCAAGACTGTTGGAAAACCATTTCAGTAACGACCTCTTGAAGCTCATCCAGATGAGAGTGTGCCAAGAGTTTGCAGAGCAGTAATCAAAGCAAAGGGTGAAGAAACTAGAATATAAAACCTGTTTTCAGTTTTTTCACCTTTTTTTTAAGTACAGAACTCCACATGTGTTCATTCATAGTGTTTAT
Source organism: Ladigesia roloffi (assembly GCA_037577295.1). Classification (NCBI taxonomy): domain Eukaryota; kingdom Metazoa; phylum Chordata; class Actinopteri; order Characiformes; family Alestidae; genus Ladigesia; species Ladigesia roloffi. The sequence continues at coordinate 14,712 of JBBKCR010170364.1, read as the reverse complement.
GCCTTCAGTGAGAATCTACCAATGGAAATGATCATGAAAATAAAGAAAACACATGAATGAGAATAAGGTGTGTCCAAACTTTTGGTCTGTACTGTATGTGTACTTGGTGTTTGCTGAAGTGAGTTGGATTTTTGTTGAGCCCTTCGTTATGGGCCTGAGGTTTTCCTTATGAGATTATAGGCTCTTGTTATTATTTTTTGGATAAAGAAATTCAGTCTCTATTTGATAAATATCCTGTGTTTCCTCATTGCTCTTACTGGCCTGGCCCATCACGACCCCCCTCTCCCACTGAAAAACAACTGCTCAGCCAAGTCACAGGCACTCCCTGACTATTTGCTCCCTAAAATTCACGACGTGGACAGAATCGAGTTCTCACTGACATTTTCCACAGAACACCCAGTGACTAATTCCATAAAACACCTGACCTTTATTCTGAAACCCAACATGATACCAGAGCGCATTACGCAAGTGTAAATATGTCCCATCCAGGCCCTGCTAAAAGCACTCTCGGGATTTTGCGAGAACTTGCACATTTTCAGATCAATATCAAATGGAAAGTGGGAGCTGGGCGTGGCTGAATGCCAGGGTGTGGCCTGGAGAGTATCTCCCTCGCTTATCTCCACATTCATATGGTTCGGTAGACTTTTATCTTCAGCATTCACCTGCATCTGATCAGGCATTCCTTTAACGGTCCTGAGACCAGAGGTTGGGCTTTTAGGTTTACGCTGAAAGTCCTGCAACAAGGTGTGAGCTAATCTTAAGTGATTGCTCAAAAATGCTTTGAGACATGCTTGCTCAAACCAGAAGGCAGAAACAGGTAGAACAAGATTTCCAAAAACTTGTTTTGGCAACTCCTTACACTGATTTGTTTTCAGTGGCTCCTACAGGAGAAAGGTCAGCGCAGAACATAACAGGTCACACCTGCAAGGAAAGATTTCTTAAGTCAAATAAAAAAGATCACGGCTAAAATAAGGACTCAGTAACCCACTGGTGGTTGCAGACTTGTATTATTCCCCACTATTTGAGATGTTTATTATATATAAAAAACCTCAGGATGTAACAGTTTTTAATGTATTAGGATGTAATAGAATTTAAGAGGTTATTGTGCAGGTCACCACTGTTTTATACAATACTGACCAACACTGGATTCAAAATCCCAAAGAAAAAATCTTTGGAGAAAATTTTTAAATAATACATATAAATAATTTATTATACCTTGGAAGTGTTTAACTACTCTCTTACATTGTTTTATAACTGCAACAGTTAAAACTGATGTTGTGTGTGTTTAGAGTGTGTGTGTGTGTCAGAAACTTAATCAGGAGTGAAACTGTTGGAATACACACCATAGAAAAGCTGCTCTACACAAACACATACACACACAGAGACTCTCTCTCTCTCTCTCTCATTCTCACACACACACACACTGCTAAAACTGTCCAAACAGTGAACAAAAATAAAGGGAAAACTGTTTTATCCCCAAGTGTGAACTGTCGTGACCTTTTATGCGAGCAGTCACTAGAAATTAGAGTGATCAGTAGACAGCTGGAGGCTATGGAAGCTCGCTCTTAAAAAAACTGTTAAGCACAACAATACTAAGCTGTTTCGGTCCAGCCTTTATATAAAAGCCCTTACGGCTATTCCAGATCATAAAAAAGTCTCTGCCTGTTACGGGAAATTGTGTATTCTGTTTTTTGGCCCATGCCTGTCAGTGCTGGGGGCGGGTGGTTGGGGGGGGGTGGGGTCTGACATTCCTTTACTGCACTGCAGGTCATTAGCTCTTTCCTCTGGAGAAGAGGAGTGTTTCAGGGCGGGGCTTTTCCCCTGTAGATAAGTACTAGAGAGCGCACCTTCCATACTCCTCCCTACTTGGGTATATGAGGTAAATTCCCCTAAACTCTCTGCCAGAGAAAGTCCTTTACACCTGAAGGAGGCTGAAACATCTCACAAGCTCACACTAACTGAGGTAAGCACGACTGTCAGAACTTCTCCTGTGGCTTTGCATTGCTGTTTCCACTGCTTGGCTGAAAACCTATACTTACCGTTAGAGCACGACTGTGAATCAACCTCTTGAAGCTTGTGAGGAAGCGACCAAAGCAAACATGCGCCTCTTGTGTGAGAGCATAGTGGTGCAGGTTAATTTGGGTCAGTGTGCTCTGGGAGGTTTACAGTCGACTCCATACAATAAAGACTCTCCACAAACATTTACACATGGCCACCTTTGGCCATTTATGACTGAGGTACTCTGTAACGTCTATGAATGTTCAACAATGGGAGGGTGGGTCGCTCTCTGGTATGTGGTTTAGATCATTAGAATAACAGGATCTGTTTTACTAGTAGAAGACAAATAATGGTGTGTTTCATATGCACCTCACTGTAATCACCTATACCTGATCACAAAACATTTGAATGTTTCATGTTATATGGAATTTTGACCTTTCCAGACCTGGCCAATGGTCCTGTATGAGGATGCAAATACAGTACAGTGCAAAAGTCTTGTGCAAGTTGTATTGAAGTCATTTCTTTCTCCTAAAATTGAGAATAAATAAACAAACAAACAAATAAAAGTGTTAAGATCCTTTTTTTTTCTAAAACATAGTCAATATTTTGTGTGCTAGTTAAACATTTCTACCCAGTGCCTCCAGACATTGTGTGAATTAATAACATTCCATAAGAAATAGAGCCAAACCAGGTATTTGATGGAGCTGCAGCTACAACTGTAAAGATATTTCCATACATAAAACCTACATTAAATGTATAAGTGTTCTTTGAATTTGTTGTAATGTTGTGATGTTTTAACACCACGGCCCAGCAGCAAACAGAGTTTAAGCATCATTTTCGCCGGTGCCATGGACTTTTGCACAGTTCCGTATGTCGGTGCAGGAGGGTGTCGACACTTTCGCTTTTACACCATGCTGAAGGAATTTGATTCGCCAATAAACTGGGCATTCATGATGAAACTTGTTTTTTGGAAGCCAAGACAAACCCCAGAGAGATTTAAAATGTTGCCACATCAGTGAACAAACTGGTAGGAGATGTTGGAAAAATGTTTTCCCCTTCTGTAACCCTGAAAGATGGCTCTTGCACAAAACCTTGCTTGGAAGGAGGCCTATGCTTGGCATCCTTGAGATTGGATGGGCGAGTTATAGAGAATTAGGTTAATAATAATAATTATAATAATAATAATAATAATAATAATAATAATAATAATAATAAAACATGTTATTTATAAAGCACTATCCAGTTTACAAGAAATTCTCAAAGTGGTTATAGTCAGAGAAAATAACAAAATAAAACAATATCAACAGTTATCGAGAGTTTTATATGTGATCATCTCTGAGTAACTGTTCAGTCATACTGCAGATCAAACAGTCAGTACCTGTTTGGATATCTGTGTCCTTATTTCTGCTGTAATTTCAGTGGTAATTCTTTACAGAATAGCAGAACGCTGAATGTTACATTACACCAACAAAAGAAGGTTATGACAACTGACATGCAGCTGTGGAAGTCTTTGTAAAATGTGCAGGTCACTATTGTTTCATACACTTGATTGTATAGATATATTACATCTGCCACAAGTAAAACAGTGATGTTAAGAGCTATGTGTGTGTGTGTGTGGGTGTGTGTGACTCACACACACTGCAATATTTCAGAAAATAAAATACACCTGGGGCAGCACAGTGGTGCAGGGGTTAGCACTGTAACAGCACGAAGGTCCTGGGTTCGAATCCCGGGTCGGCGCAGGGTCTTTCTGTACGTAGTGTGTGTTCTCCCCGTGGTTTCCTCCCACCACCAGAAACATGCGTAACTGGGAATAGGCTGATGGAGCTAAATTGCCCCAAGGTGTAAGCGTGTGGACCTGCAACATGCTGGCGACCCCGCCTTCGCCCGAAGCAGCTGGGATAGGCAGGATAATGGATGGAATATAGACCTGTGTATTTTATACGCTCACACTGCAATAGTTCAGACAATAATAGACAAAAACACACTGCTGCAAACTGTGCAAACAGTGTACAGAATTAAAGGGGAAATTGGTCTGATGATTTCCAGAATAATCCTTAGTAAATGCTTAAATATGTGTTTGCCGTTTATCATCAAAGGGTTTATGAAAGTGTCGTGTACCTCTTTTATCACTTTTGAACACCAACAAGCCCTGGACTAATTACATGCCAAAACCATCAGGTTTTAAATTATGTTCATTTATGAGTCATTAATCTCAGGCAGACTTGTTTGTGCAGTTTCCAGCAATGTAGGTCTGTTTGTCTGACACTGTGCTGTTATGAATGTGGCAAAATTTACATTTCAAAATGTTGCTTTTCTCAGTTTCGTATGAAAAACAGTGGCATAAAGAGTTAGAAACCACATAGACGAGCTCTTTAATCAGTGTGATTTAATGGAAGTGTATGAGGATCCTGGCAGGTATGATGGTGATTGGTGGGGTTGTATGCAGTGCTTGAAGTGGGATGGAACGCAGGGGAGCGCAGGGGAACGCATTTCCGGTACTTCTGTATTTTCGTCTTGTGGTTTCCGCCACTTTTTTCTGCATTTCGGTACTGATACTGATCCGACGCAGCGACAGTGGCCCGAGAATATGTCGGAAATTTAGAGTTCCTGAACTTATTTTTTCCCAATTCAAGCACTGGTTGTATGCTTACACTCCATACACTGTTAAACATTATGATTGGATGTAATTAATCTAGTGCAATTGACCTCTTTGCCTGTAACAGTGACCGAGTCTGAGAGATCCAGCGGTCCACGGCTTTGGTCCTTGTGTTGATGGCAAGGTCTTCTGACAGATTACAGGTACGTTTTTCCCCCTTATCCACTGTTCTGGCTTTTCATTCCTCGTACCTTTTCATTCCGCAATATCAAATTGTGATGACATGAATGTTGAAATAAAATGATTGTTTCACACTGCAAGAATTACATGAATTATTAAATATACTAAATAATTACATGAATTACTAAATATCTTCCCAGATCAACTGAATTAATGTTTCCTGACCCTCTGAGGAATCTTCTCCATTCAACAGTTATATATATATCACAGTATAGATCACAGTATAGACCAGGGGTATTCAATTAAAAGCCACCGAGGTCCAGTTATTATATTTCGTCCAAGTACAAGGTCCGAACTGAAGTCCATCTTGTGTCTTATAGCCTTCCCTTATGGCCACATTTTCATATAGTTTACACAAAATGTATTGTTCATTTACAATGCAGAAACTCCACAACTAATTATTTTACCATAAATAAAAGTAGTCCCAGGCAAATATATTTAAGTTAAAAAATGCATTCCATTATCGATCAAAACGTGTTGTAAATTGTTAGTTTTTTGCCTTGGGTCAGGTCGGGTTTTGGGTCATTATCTCAGCCTAGTTTTGCGGGTTGGGCGTGGGGGTTTGGATCTCCTGATGGGTCAGTTTGAGGCGGTGTTAAAAGAAAACCTGACCCTTGGAATAAAAGAATAAAATAAAGTAAGAGCCATTTTGGAGCCGAAAGAACCTGCTAGTCTTTGGAGCCGTGCCAGTAAAACGGCTCTCTGCAATAAGCCGAACTTTCCATTACTAGTAAACTGATGAGTGAAGCTGTTGTTGTATTAACTGGAGTAGCAGCGACCGTTGTCAAAAGCCACGACCGTCCAAAATAATGTTCCATGAAAATGACTTAATCTCGTGAATTTACCAGACTGGTCACGGGTCCGGACAGAACAATCACTCGGTCTGGATCCAGACCGCAGTTCGCCATTTGGTGATGCCTGGTATTGACAGTGTCAAATGTTAAGAGTTCTGTACTATTACCAGTTAAGTGGAAAAAAAAGAAAAAAATCCTAAATGCCCATTTGTCTGTCAAACTATGCCAGAGGGATTTCTGTATGTGAGTGAAATGTCATGTTATTTATTAGATAACTTGATATATTATTGAAACAAAATGACAAAAAAAAAATAAAAAGATCTCAAGTCATTTTAAGTTCAGATTTATTAGAAGTTGCTTATGCATTTAAATGCTACTCCTTCCTTTGATCTGAGTGGTCCATATGTTCCTGTGCAGGAACCTTCTGATCTTATACAGTTTAACCATGTGTCAGCTTGGAGCGTATCTGTAACCTACTGAAATAAACTGTATTTTCTTAATCTTACATAACTAGGGTGGACAGATTCCAGGTTGATGGTGTAACTAGTCCTAGGAATGGTTTTCCTTAATAACAACGTCTACCCTATCAGGAACACACCCATAACACAGACAGCTCGGATGAGTTGCGGTGAGAGCCTGCATATCTTATCTCTGAGAAATGACAGCATTATACACGTCTGGCTTTGTTTCCTCTTGGGAAAGAGCCAAGCTTTTCTCAAGTTAAACTGACACTGTCAGTGTAGTCCCTATTTTAATTTTATTTCCAGTTATTTTATAGTTACACACTTTAAACTCTTTACATGTTGCGATCTCTGAATAAAACACTAGAAAATATATCAGACTATAATACAAATAATCTTTATCTCTTGCACACTCAATGCTCCACCATGATCTAATGTGCACAGTATTGCATATGGATCTGATACTTCCCTAGTCACACAAAGACAGTCAGAACTTAAAATTTATTTATATACGATAAGCAAACTTCACAGGATTATTATAAAATTCTGATGAAAGTCAGTTGGTAAGACTAATACACAGCCTTTTAGCATTTCAGCATCCTTTAAAGGGGACCTATTATGCAAAACTCATTTTAGTTATAAAAGGTCTATGGGGTACAAAACATGTTCACAAAGTTCTTTGCACAAAATCACTCTCACATAAAGACACTCACCAGCTCTATTCTTCACAGTTTCAGTCTTTCAAAATGAGGGGCCAATTTTCATCGAACTTCCCCTCCTCTGTCGAGACCCCACCCACTAGCCTGTTGCTTGTCACGCATTTCAGTGGCCATCTTGGATCTTTGCAGCTTTATGAGTTCAGCCGTGCCTTACCACTGCAGAGGCAAACACTCAATAAAACAACCTTCACTACAGGTTAATGCAAAGAAATTAAAATACACCAATCGATGTGTAAAATACGTGATTTTAACCCATGGACGTATATGGTATGTCACGCTCCACTGTGCCCCAACACCAGATTTGGTAGAGATCCGGCATTATGTCTGCTAGATTTAGGAGCACAGAAAAGCAGAGCGCAATGTCTACTGGCACACATAAAGCGTTTGTCTCGCTCTGGATCCGACTTGGGGTCGAACATGTAAGGCTGGATACCTGTTTCCTGCCTTTTCCACATATGATAAGTGTCCCAATACTTTTGTCCACCTAGTGTATCCCTCACACTTTCCCCCTCCTTCAGCCTGGTCAGCATACAAGCTAGGACCACTGTCACAGAATAAAGAACTGGAAGGAAAGAAGAAACGGAAGAAACATTTTCATTGGTGTTAAGGACATGGATTTTAATGTAAAATCCAGAATTTAAAGGCGCAGCTTAAGCATTGGGTGGGTGGGGCGTAGTCAGCAACAGCTTATTTGCATAAATTGAAACGGCTCATTTTGAAAAGGACCGAAACTGTGAAGAATAGAGCTGGTGATATCTCTTTATGTGAGAGTGATTATGTGCATAGAGCTTCCCAAACATGTTTTGCAAAGCCCATAGACCTGTTATAACTTGTTTTTTTTTAGATATGCAGACTTCTTGGAATTATTATTAAACTCTGATGAAAGTGGTTGATCAGCAAACTTAGAACACATCATTTCAGCATTTACCAGCATCCTTCAAGTATTGTTATTATTTGATTACATTCATTACAAGTAATGACTGTGGCAATTATTACAAACAGGGTGAGTTTAAGGTGGGTGTGAGCTTAGGGAAACTGGAAATGCAGGATGCTGGAAAATGGTGTGTATTAACTACTAATTGATTTTCATCCGGATTCATTAATAATCCAGGAAAGGGTGTAATTATGTATCTTCTTTCATCATTACATTACATACTGAATAATATTATACATCAAATGCAATGCTACTGAACATTTTCCAATTTGAAAATGCACTAAAACTGTATGTCAGTGTCACAGTACTGTCCTCGAAGTCCTGGCTGTAATAATACTATGTACCACCAAATATTTATTCACTAAGTCCACAGCATGGTGTATAAAACCATAAAGCACTGCGCTGAGTAAACAGTTGATATGTGGACATCTGGTAGGCAAATGCTGTTTGGTTTACTTATTTATTATGGTCATTTATAATGTGATCATTTAGTCTGTTATGCCTCATATATTATTGGTTCCTTCATATTTTTCTTACATGTAATATATTATAAAATGACCATGTTTTTTATTGAGAAATGTCATAATAAATTTGCATTTATTACGGTTTCAATGGAACTTCTGGCCAGAAACATGGATATTCAGTGTTAACTTTTTTACTAGCAAGTAAAAAAAGGGGTAAAAATATTCATAATTGCTTTGCAGCCTGAAATGCCCCATCCCTTTTCCTTTTATCCTGACAAGAAACACCTCCACAATTGGATGCTGCCACCACCATGCTTTACTGTGGGATGGTGTTCTTTAGATGGTGAGCTGTACTGGCTTCTGCCAAAAGAATCGGTCGATACTAAGACCAAATTGTTGAATTATGCACTCATCTGACTAGAACATTTGAGTTCAGAACCTTCAAGGTGTGTTTTAGCGAAGCTCTGTCGAGACTCTTGTCTAGAGGAGAGGCATTTTTGCAATCCTCTCATCCGAGCCACATTTAGGGAGCTCTTGTGGTATTGGTATCACGTGCATACAATCAACATGCTGTCATAAATTCTTGTAACTATTTTAAAGTTTCCATATGCCTCTTAGCAACCTATCTGAGCAGTTTCCTCCTTACCCTAATACAGCTCTGGAAAAAAAATAAGTAATTTATTTTAAATCAGCATATCAGCATATCTATGTGTATGACAACCATTCTATGCCAGTGTCCATTAAATTCCTACACAAGCACCTCATTCTGCTCTCTGAGGGACTGATTAATGATCACCTGAAGCTTATCTAGTTATCTAGTCACATCTAGTGATATAGAAAAGTATAAAAACACTGCTGTAATCGACACTCTCCTCTTACAGTGAGACCAGTTGAATGGTGAAACACTATTAGATGTAAATATTAGTAATTATTACCATTTTGTTCAAGAGCGAACAAGAGATGTGTTTCCTTTGAATTATTCAAGTTCTATAAACGCTGCATTTTTTTGTCAATTTCTTTATAATTATGCTTTATATTGTCAGCAGTTCTTCAAAAATTAAGCAAAAAACTACTGCAATACTTTCAGTCAAAAAAGTTAAAACCAACGAAACTAAACAATTTAGAGCAGTGTTCTTTTTTCCAGAGCTTTGACCAGTTTGGAAGGCGGTAATATGCTAGTATGTTTATTGTGCTTCTAGGAACTGATAAAATCTTTTATGTTTTTGTACCTTTTCCTGACTTGTGTCTGCCTGATCTTCCTAAAGTGTCTAGCAATTTTTGAATGATTGATTTCAGCTTTCAGTTTGGTGTACAATGGAGAAGGAGATTAATTACACCTGACTGAGTGTTTTAGTAGGGGGGTGATCTTTTATCCATCTTAGGATCTTCATTTGAAGCTAAAAAAAAAATTGGATATATTGAAAGTTTTTTTTTTTTCTATGCCCTGTGTAGAAATGTTTATTTCACATCAACTTTACTGTTCTGTCATTTCTAATGTTCAAATGAACAAATGATGTACCAATTAGTATGTGTTTAAAATTTATTTTTCTTCCTTTTCTTTTAATAATTTACAGATTTCAGACCAACAAAATCTCAAAACATGCATCAGGAAAATAGCCAAGCTCAGGGGTCAGTGGCGGGGAAATTCAAAGGCATCAAAAGACAAGTGACTGCTGAGGATTTGCTAAAATCGAAAATCATTGACCAGAAACTCTTTGATGACTTGAGTGTTGGAAAAGTCTCAGCAAATGAGGTTAGCAAGCTGGACTCTGTGCACAAGTATTTGCAAGGAACGGATTGCATAGCAGGGGTGTTTGTGCAGTCTACCAAACAAACCCTAAGCATCAATGACGCCAAGTCAAAAGGACTTCTGACTGCTGGAACCTCACTGGTTCTTCTGGAGGCTCAGGCCGCTACTGGGTTTATTATTGATCCAGTGAAGAATAAAAAACTCTCTGTAGAAGAAGCTGTAGCTCAGGGAGTTGTGGGGAGAGAATGGAAGGACAAGCTTCTGTCGGCAGAGAGAGCTGTCACTGGCTACACTGACCCTCACACAGGAAACACCATCTCATTGTTCCAGGCTTTAAAGAAAGATCTCATCGTCAAAGTCCATGGCATTCGTCTGCTAGAAGCACAGATTGCAACTGGGGGCATAATCGATCCAGTGTATAGCCATCGTGTGCCTG
>JBBKCR010170314.1:0-15382 GCA_037577295.1 Ladigesia roloffi | reverse complement strand
GGAGGTCTATACAAACGTGGGGAGGTCTATACACAAGTAGTGAGGTCTTTACACATGTGGGGAGGTCTATACACATGTGGGGAGGTCTATACACATGTGGGGAGGTTTATACACATGTGGGGAGGTCTATACACATGTGGGGAGGTCTTTACACATGTGGGGAGTTCTATACACATGTGGGGAGGTCTATACACATGTGGGGAGGTCTATACACAAGTAGTGAGGTCTACACACATGTGGGGAGGTCTATACACATGTGGGGAGGTCTATACTCATGTGGACTTAGACGTCAGAGTCACTCGGATGCAGTTATATTCTACACAGACACTGTCACTGGGGATGGCGTCCCCCTTCAGGGCTCCTGATTGGTTTATATGTATTTATTAGGTTTATTTATTCGTTTTAAAGGTGCAGTACCAAACACAGCCTGATTCGTTTGAAGAGATAGAGAATGTTTAGATAATAGTAATGCGTAATATGGATCTGGAGATCTGGAGTGGCCAGCAGTCCCTTTCTGTCTCATTTCCTCCCTGAGGCCAAAGGCTTCAATAGTTTTGTCCTTTCAGACAAAGCAAAGCCACCTGAAGCCCTCTCAGAGTTTTAATGTAGAGAAAAGTGGGTGGGCTCTACAGCTGAGTGGGCCGGTCGGACCTACATCCGTACCATTCTCCTAAAGCCTGTTATATTCCATTTACTGCAAAGCGTTTAGAGGGAAGGAGAAGTTGTTCGCTATTTATTCAGGGTGAATGGCGGCTGAAAAACTGCCATCAAAAGAAGGTGAGTATGAAGGTCGGCCACACAGACGTTGGTTCGCTCGCGAGCCTCAGCTGCGGCTCATTACGGAACCGCACTGGGGAAAGCAGGCTTTCCACCTCATTTGGCATCGAATTCGGGAGTCGGGGCCGGCTAATCTGAATCGTTTAATTGTATAATTCAAGGACAAGTTTGTATGATAAACTTTAGATACAATTTCATGGTGGCTTGTTTTGTGTACAGGCGTGTCGCAGCTGTGTAAACACAGAGGACAAAAGCAATAAAGCGGGGAGCGCTGGGGGTGGGAGCCGCTTTTATACAGCCAACAATGGGATTTTACCATGATAATTGAACACTGCAAAGACATTCTCTGACATTTAATTGGAAACGCTGGTAACTCTGTGTTGAGGGAGTACTGCAGAGATGAAGCCCATCTGTCGATGCACTGCGAGTCTTAATCATCCTCCACTTCTTCATCAAGGGTCACTTTCCGACCTCAGTGTCTGCTACAGAACACACCGCTGCATCAGACACACTCATATAGGCGCAAACATCATCACACCAGTGGATGAACAGTCATGTGTCGAAGTGTAAATTGTAAACAGAGGGACTACAGACTTGAAATTACTTTAAATTTGACTGTAATTTCCCATGCCGGGAATTAGGGTAAAATTAAGGGACGTACACAGGTTAAGGCTGATTAAACTTTTGAATTTTCCCCTTCCCCCTAAAATAACAGAACCCTTTGAATCTGTTAAACACCTTTAATTTACTTTAAATTTCACCATAATTTCGCATAGCAGAAATGAGGGCAAGTTAATGGGGGTTATTGCACAGATTTAGGCTGAAATTTCCCCTTAATTTGTCAAAATTTCCCCTTAAATAATAGGACCTTCTGAATTAACACCTAAAATTGATAATTAAGTGGTTACACACTCATGCTTTAAATCTAATTTTAAGGTCAAATTAGGGGGGTTGTTTCACCAAACAACAGTTAATTCAATTAACACTTAATTCTAATTAAGGATTTTGGTGTATATTCAGGGGTATATTAAGGTTGGGGTAATCACATTGCAAGTACATTGTGTTTCATAGTGAAAATGAATTGAATTGTTTCCAAAAAAGTGGCCAGTGAGTGTAAGCACAGATATGAACTCCAGGTTTCTTTAACTCTCTGGAGAGGCTCTGACTGACCGGAGTGATTCGTTGTTTCAAAGGACATCCCTACACAACCTTATAATACAACACCTACCCCGGGTTTGTTATACAGAAACATGATGACAGTTATAAAGACACACGTTCACTAAGTTTGGCACGAGTTGTCAGGATAGACCAAACTTGTATTTTTGTGAAGTGTAAGATATCACGAGTCTGAAATTAGACAGGAGGAGAGCACACAGCTCTGGGCTTCTTCAAGTTGTGAGAACCTTGCTGGAAAATGCTTACGTGGGTAAGAGTAAATGAACATTGGCTTCTCCATTAGTGTGATGCAACAGCTTGCTAACCGGCGAGCATTAGCTTTCATCCCCTGGGCGAACTCAAAACTGTGGATGGGAGGAAAGATGATGGTGCAGGATTTTGGGACCTATTCACCCAGACAGAGAACACACTGATGAAGACTGAGTGCGTTTTCAGTCTAGATGTGTAGAGTTTCATCCATCCATTCATCCATCTGTTTCCTGAGCTTATATTCTGAAGCAGGATGGCAGAGGTGCCAAAGCCTCATTGGGTAAAATGCAGAGAAACTATGGAGAAGTTGCCAGGAGACCGGAGCTCTCAGAGGAAACACTTGAAGACAGCTCCACACAAAAGTGTCCTGACCGCCAAATTTACAGATTTTCTTATAATTAGTGTGATCTCTTAACTTTTATGTGCTTTTATTATTACTATTATTATTATTATTATATTGTTGTTGTTGTTGTTGTTATTGTTGTTATTGTTGTTGTCGTCGTCGCTGTCATCGTCATTATTATTATTATTATTAGTAGTAGTAGTAGAAGTAGTATTACTTTATTATTATTATTATTATTATTATTATTATTATTATTATTATTACTATTATTATTATTATTATTTTTACATTTACATTTACAGCATACATCGGTGCTCAAGTCTGTATCAGTAAAGCTAAACTTGTCAATATCCACAATTTAACCAAGATTGTACACCAAAACAACACCTGTCGAAGAAAGTATATGTTTTTTTAATAGTGAATTATTTGTTTTCATTAGTATTATTATTATGATTATTATGATTATTATGATTATTATTATTATTATTATTATTATTATTATTACTGCTACTACTACTACTACTACTACTACTACTACTAATAATAATAATAATGAAACTTTTCAGCAGTCCTTGACCAACAATGGCTGGATGTCTTGGTAAGTGTCCAATCACGCTGTGCAACAATGCAGTCATTCTTTGCAGTTTCTTGCAGGAATAACCCATCGTTTTTTTAAACACTCAGTTTCTTTAATTGTAATTACACGAGCAACTACACAGTTCTACATAGTTCTACATAGTACTACAAGTACATTTAGATTCAGTTTTCATTCCACCTATATTTTTCACTCTAAATGAGAAGCTGATTTTCAACATGAGAAACTCTGAGAGCTTTAGGAAAACCACTGAGGCTTTCCTAAAGCCATAAAAAAGAACCATTGAGAAAATGCTAATGCTAAAAATCACATACAGTGACACTTAAAAAATTCCAGTGCAGATATCCATCTCAAATCAAAACACATATGCCTTCCTGATTTGCAACATAAATGTAAGGATTTATAAGGAAAACAAACATCAATCTGCTTCCGTACATTCCACTGAAAATTTAAGGAAGATTTAGAAACAGGCAAATCTATCAGAGAGACCCACGTAAACTTTGGGAATTGAAGACTGTCTGCCAAGATGAGTGGGCCAAAATTTAATCTCAATGCTGTGAAAAGCTAATTACTTCTTTTGGTAGGCGTCTCAAACTTGTTGTTGCCAACAACAGTTTTCTAGTACTAATGTATTTAATTTGTGATGTCTGGATTCTTTTCTATTTTTCTAAAATAACTTTTTAATACAAATTTTTTACCATACCTTTTTAATACAAATTTAAAATGCTTATATTTTAAGAAGGTCTAAAACAGTTAATTTGATGGACAAACAATCCGAATAATAACATGATGGTTTACAGGCAGGATGGTAGATGTAGAACTTGGTGGAACACAGGCAGGATGGTAGATGTAGAACTTGGTGGAACACAGGCAGGATGGTAGATGTAGAACTTGGTGGAAAATAGGCAGGATGGTAGATGTAGAACTTAGTGGAACACAGGCAGTATGGTAGATGTAGAACTTGGTGGAACACAGGCAGGATGGTAGATGTAGAACTTGGTGGAAAACAGGCAGGATATTAGATGTAGAACGTGGTGGAACACAGGCAGGATAGTAGATGTAGAATTTGGTGGAACATACAGGAGAGTAGATGTAGAACTTGGTGGGACATACAGGATGGTAGATGTAGAACTTGGTGAAACACAGGCAGGATACTAGATGTAGAACTTGGTGGAACACAGGCAGGATAGTAGATGTAGAACTTGGTGGAACATAGGTAGGACAGTAACTGTAGAACTTGGTGGAACACAGGCAAGATGGTAGATGTACAACTTGGTGAAACACAGGCAGGATACTAGATGTAGAACTTGGTGGAACACAGGCAGGATGTTAGATGTAGAACTTGGTAGAATACAAGCAGGATGGTAGATGTACAACTTGGTGGAACACAGGCAGGATACTAGATGTAGAACTTGGTGGAACACAGGCAGGATGGTAGTTGTAGAACTTGTAGAACTTAGTGGAACGTACAAGACGGTAGATGTAGAACTTGGTGCAACACAGGCAGGACATTAGATGTAGAACTTGGTGGAACACAGGCAGGATGGTAGATGTAGAATCTGGTGGAACACAGACAGGATGGTAGATTTAGAACTCGCTGGAACACAGGCAGGATGGCAGATGTAGAACTTGGTGGAACATACAGCATGGTAGATGTAGAACTTGCTGGAACACAGGCAGGACAGTAGAGGTCATGGTGAGGTAGAGGTTGATTGACAGATCCCATAAATAGGTTAATTGATTTTACCTGACAGTATTAAACGCTGCAATGTTTACAGCAAAGCCCAGTCAAACGAAATCCTTTAATAAATTTTAGACGTCCTTGATTAGAAGGACTGGGGTGTTTGGGTTAATTTTGGATTAAAGAAGAATCGTTTGCAGTTATTTGTATTCAAGAAATGAAAATTCATATCTGCAGTTAATGTTTTCAAGCAATTAAATAACAATTTAACTGCAGTAAAATATACGCCTACTCTTCCTCTTTTCACATCATTAGAAATAATGAAATTCAGAATTGCACATAGCGTAACAGATCATTCTGAATAACTTGTGTTTTTGTTTTCTTTTTCATTTTTAAATCTGGTTAACGTTGGGTGAATTGTTGAGGAGTCACAAATTGCTTGATCTTCCATTAGCAGGAATCTCTGACAAGTGTCTATGGCTTAAAATAACACTTTTCATGACAGAGTATAATGCAATAAGTTGGATAAAATTTGGGCTTCTGTAATGGCTGGTCAGTGGCGTTTTAAGGCCACTGCTTTTTCGTTATTGTGATTCGGGTTAAAGGACTTTTATTTTGATACATTCTGTTCTGTTTTGGTTTTCTTGTGTTCATGTTCCGTGTGTCTGTTTCCCCAGTAATGATAAGTTCCACATGTAGCGTGTCTTCACCTGGTTCGTGTTTGTTCTAATTTGGTTTAGTATTTAAGTCAGGTTTTGTTCAGTTTCCCTTATCTTGCCATCGCCTCACTTCCTTGTGTGTGTTCCCCGTTTTGCCTCGTTTTCTGTTTATTCTGCGGGCCACCGAGCCGTAGTTTCTGTTTGTTCGTTTCCCCGTTTATTATGGATCCTCGTCCCCTTGTTCTTCGTTTCCTGCCCGAGAAACCCCGAGGTAAATTGCAAACACGGGTTAATCCCTGCGTTTGTAACAGATGGCAAGATTTTAACCGCATGCTCTCCATGGAAGAGGAGAGAGAGGTCCGGGAGTGGAATGCCGAGTGAGTGGGCAGCCGAGTACCCCTGGACCGAGGAGGAGTACCACAACCTGGAGGTCTTACCCCTCGCCTGGAAGCCAGAGTGGGACGAAGAGGACTCCGAGGAGGAGTTCTCGTTCTTCCGGGGCAACAAGAAGCCTTGGGAGCGGCCCTGGGAAAGGGTTTTGTGGGATCCGGAGGAAGAGAACCTCCCGGAGGATCCTCCCCTCTCCACGTTGGCCCAGGTGAGGAGGAAGGGCAAACCCAAGCGGCCAGTGGCTCCCAACCTCCTCAAACCTGTCACCGCCAACCTCCACCACGGCGGGGCCAAGACAAAAAGAGGCAAGCCTCGACTCGCGACGGAGCCGCCGAAGCCTCGACCTGCGACGGAGCCGTCGAAGCCTCGACCCGCGACGGAGCCACCGAAGCCTCGACCCGCGACGGAGCCGCCAAAGCCTCCACCCGCGACGGAGCCACTGACGCCTCGACCCATGACGGAGCTGCCGCAGCTCAAGAGTGTGTCGGTGCTGGAGCACAAACAACTCGCGGTGGAGCTGGAGCTCCGTGTATCGCAGGCGCAGGAGCTGTTGGAGCTTATTCAACCCATCAGGGATGCCAAGCCAGACCTCGTGGTGGAGCTGGAGCTCCGCATCCAGGGGGTAAAGGAGAGTCTGGCGTGTCTCCAGCTTCAACAGGCCCCTGCTGCGTCATCTCCTGCTCCCGTGACCCCAGGTACAGGCCCGGTCAGTATTGTTTCTGTCCCTGTTCCTGTTACAGTCCCTGTCCCCGTTAATATTGTTCCTGTCCCCGTTAATATAGGTCCTGTCCCCGTTTCTGTCTCTGTCCCCGCTCCCGTTCCAGTCCCGGGTAGTTTAGTCCCGGGTAGTCTAGTCCAGGGTAGTCTAGTCCCAGGTAGTTTAGTCCTGGGTAGTTTAGTCACGGGTAGTTTAGCCCCTGTCAGCCCTGCCCCTATCAGCCCTTCCCCTGTCCTGTCTGTGTCCCCGGCTGTGGCCTGGTTAGTGGGATTTTAGGGAGGCTTAGCAGGGGTCCTCGTCAGCCCTGCTCCAGCGTGCCCTTCACCAGCATGCCCTGCTCCAGCATACCCTGCTCCAGCATGCCCTGCTCGAGCGTACCCTGCTCCAGCGCGCCCTGCTCCAGCGCTCCCTGCCCCAGCGCGCCCTGCCCCTGCCTGTCCCTCACACCAGCCAGCCTCAGCCCAGTTTGTCCCGTGTCCCCTGAAGTAGCCTGGCTTGTGGGGTTCTTAGGGGGTCTGGCAGGGGTATTAGGAGGGGCCCAACACCAGCTCTGGCCCTCCCTAGATGAAAAATTACCCTTGTATTTTTTGGGGGGGCATAGTAGGCAGAGGGTGGATGGGTGGGGGCTGGAAAGGGGGGTTTCTGAAGAGAAGGGGTCCTTAGGGAAGTTGTGGGACCCTTCCCAGTTGGCCAAAGGAGGCCAGCCGTCGGTTAACTGGGGGTGCGTCAAGCGCCCCATCAAGTCTCCAGTGGGGGACTGCCTGCCTGCCAGTGTAGGGTGCTCATATGGGTGACAGACCCCGGACATAGTGACAGAGAGCACCCTGCCGGCCGAAGGCCTGCCTAGTGGTGGCCTCACCACCACAGACTCTGTGGGGTCCCTGGAGGAGGGACCCAGACCACGGGTCAGGCACAAGGCCCTGCGGTTCACTTCTGCGTCGCCTGGGCTGGAGGAGTACAGCCCGGCTGCAAGGACAAGGGGAAGGCGACGCTGGACAGTATGGGGGCGTTGTCCTTCCAATAGTTCCAACATCCAATAGTTCCTTTCTTTAAAACTTACTTTGATTTATTTGGACTGATCTGGTGGGCCAGTGGATCCGTATTCAGGTCTAAGTTTATATTTAGGAAGCTGTGGGCTCCAATTCAGGAGAGACCTGGAGCACTGAACTACGAGAGGAAGATTTGTTGAACTATTCAAAGGTAACTAGGGATTTTACAGAAATGGAAATACACAAGAAACAGCCATCCGAATTACTGGTGATTGTGTCTGCAAAACACATTTTAAAAAGGAGAAATTGGAATATTAAAATTAAGTGTACAAACTCCTCCAGGTTAATTCAGGGCTAAAATTACAGTATTATGGACTTTACTGTAAAAACATTGTTCAGTAACCACAAGTTGGCTTTCCTGACACTTTTCTGTGTCAAAATGGTTAAAAATATTGTCTATTAAAAAATAAGCAGCAGCTCTCAAGGGTTAAAAACTCTGTTGTGCATGTCTATCTATCAAACAGCTTCACCATCCTACACGCTCTTAAAAATGAAGTCTGTGAGTGTCTGTGTTTTGCCTGACCTTTACAGCAGTGCTTACATAACCAGTCTTCTAAATATGGTTATTAAAGCACTCGGGTCAGATGCAATTAAGATTATCGCCTCATCTAAAACATGCCACCAGGCTCAACCTGAATTTAACTTTTAGAACACAAGTCGAACGGATCCGTGTTGGAGGATTAACAAATATTAAATTGTCGTCGCGTGGCGAAACAGCTCTTTAAAAGGAACTTCTCCAAGTTTTTGTTGATGAAGGTGAACTTAGTTTGCAAATGCAGTGCAATTTAAAAACATATAATTAAAAAAACAGCTACTGGGGTTTTAAAAATGGCAACACACACAAATGTCTATAAAAATACAAAACAAATGAACTGAAAAAAACATAAGGTGCATGGGCCACGGAGAACTGTGTGGAACCTGGAGAACACCCACAAGTGTGTGGAACCTGGAGAACGCCCACAAGTGTGTGGGACCTGGAGATCGGCGACATGTTTTTGGGACCTGGAGAACACCCACAAGTGTGTGGAACCTGGAGAACGCCCACAAGTGTGTGGAACCTGGAGAACACCCACAAGTGTATGGAACCTGGAGAACACCCACATGTTTTTGGGACCTGAAGAACGCCCACAAGTGTGTGGAACCTGGAGAACACCCACAAGTGTGTGGAACCTGGAGAACAGCCACATGTTTTTGGGACCTGGTGAACGCCCACAAGTGTGTAAAACCTTAAAATGCCCACAAGTGTGTGGAACCTGGAGAATGCCCACAAGTGTGTGGAACCTTGAGATGCCAAAAAGTGTGTGGAACCTGGAGAACACCAAAAAGTGTGTGGAACCTGGAGAACCTCAAAAGGTGGATGGAACATTAAGAATGCCCACAAATGTGTGGAACCTTAAGAATGCCCACAAGTGTGTGGAACCTGGAGAACAATTATGTAAAACAGCAACGAACGCCGGTTTTATGCAGTTTTACAGCATTTTTATTTGCTACAATCACGTTTTCCTAAAAGCTCTAAGGGTTAAGCCCCTTTGATGCTGAAGTTGATGATTTGTCTTCCATCCTGACCCAAGCCGCGACACTGGAGTGATTATTATCTCCTCGGAGCGGCCCGGGCGGGGTGCGAGACACACGGATTGCTGCGGGCTGCGAGAGGGTAAACAGGCTCCATTACTCGAAGGTACTGCGGCTCCCATTCATTTTCATTCACGCCGGCCTCGTCTCATTGCTCCTCGGATTCGATTCGATTCCCCATAGCAACCTCTTCACCACAGAGAACGAGAGAATAAGAGAGGGAGAGGAGAGGCTCATATCATTCTGAGCAGAAAAGGAGAGCTATTCTGTCACTTGCAGCCCAAAAACCCATCAATCCAGCAGTGAGGGTTTATGGAGAAGTCAAAGACTGGAGCCTCTTGGAGCTGGTGTCTGCGTAGACATTGATTATCTTTAATAGTCCCCCCTACCCCAGGAGCTGAGAAGGACATGGAAGACTGGGCAAGGCTCCTCATTAGTCATAAAGTAAGTGAAGTAACACCATAGAAAGAGAGCTCCCACTGCCTGCCAATCAAAGAGATAAAGATGAGACCACCCCACACTGAACGTGTGTGTGATAACAGCAAAGACCTGCCGTAGAGACAAAGAAGCAGAAATAACTTCAAGGTACAAAAAGGCAAGATAAAATAACCATTTATTGGTCCCACAGGTGGGAAATTTAGAAGTATGACCCTGGTGGGACTCAAACCCACAATTATTGAATTGCTTCACACTGGGGTCTATCCAGTACTATCTCCAATACTAAATCCAATGATCTATCCAATACCATCCCCAATATATAATCCAATGATCTATCCAATACCATCCCCAATATATAATCCAATGATATATCCAATACTATCCCCAATACTAGATCCAATTATCTATTCAATACTATCCCCAATACTAAATCCAATGATCTATCCAATACTATCCCCAATACTAAATCCAATGATATATCCAATACTATCCCCAATACTAAATCCAATGATCTATCCAATACCATCCCCAATATAGAATCCAATGATCTATCCAAATCTATCCCCAATACTAGATCCAATTATCTATTCAATACTATCCCCAATACTAAATCCAATGATCTATCCAATACTATCCCCAATACTAAATCCAATTTTATATCCAATACTATCCCCAATACTAAATCCAATGATCAATCCAATACTATTCCCAATACTAAATCCAATTTTATATCCAATACTATCCCCAATACTAAATCCAATTATCTAGTCAATACTATCCCCAATACTAAATCCAATGATATATCCAATGCTATCCCCAATACTAAATTTAATAATCTGTTCAATACTATTCCCAATACAAAGTCCAATGACCTTTTCAATACTTTCCCCAATAAAAAGTAAAATTATCTATTCAATACTGTCCCAATACTTCGGTTGTCATGCATAAGATTCTTGAAATGGATGTCTTGGGGGAACCACAACCTACTGATGGTTTAGAATGTCCATTTATTTTTGGTGAAATATTTGGTTCCCCCTCTTAGATGTTTTCTATATTTGTTGTTTAATAATCTTTATTTTTTTTAATGTCTGAGATCTTGTGATGAATATGGCACTATAAATCAAATATATTATTATAATGTTTTAATAATATTGAATCTAGCAATTTTAAATTCACTTTTGCAAAAAACAAATGTGAATCCACTCTGCAGTCATATGCAGCTAAATTTTTGGTGCTCAAATGAGCGAGATTTAACCGAGAGAATCCGGCCACAATCTTCTCCACTTTACCATATTATTTTTATTGTTTGATGTAGATTCTGTAGATTGTCTGCTCTTATGCTTGTTCTTTTCCTCATTGTGTTGTGTAGAGCAGGGTTCCCTAATCCCCGGTCCGTAGATCAATTGGTCCTGGGCTGCCCAAGAAATAAATAATTATTTACTTTTTGTTTGTTATCTGACTCTGAACAAAATTTTTATTTTGAAAAATCTTCTATTTTGAAAAATGGCCGAATCTCTTGGTTAAATCTCACTCATTTGAGCACCAAAAATTTAGCTGCATATGAGTACAGGGTGGATTCACATTTGTTAGTATATTCACAATATAAACAATATATTGTGGTGTAAACATACTAAAGTGTTCTCAAACAGTTTGCCTGGATAAATAATGGTTTTTAAAAAATGGTGTAACAATGGTGTGTGTATACAGTAACAGATATTTTCTGGGACCCTTTACTGAAGGAGTCGTTGTAGAACTCACAGATATCTACGTATGTCTGTTACAAACTGCACAAACAACATGGAACCACTTTTATAGGCCTTTTGAAATCTGCATTTATAATTTAATATGATATTAAAATCCCATAGAGCTGCTAACAAAAATACCCATCATTCAAAAACAATGAATGAAATGGTTTGTTGTTCTGTGCTCTTTCCTGAAAAAGGTGTTTTTTTGTAAATTTTGAATGTAAACAAATATAATACATTATTTTATACAACATTCGCAGATAAATGCACCAATTCCAAAAGCAAAACTGGACTCTAAATGTTGTGAAAATTAGAAAAAAAGGAATTTTTTATGAATATTGTAGTTTGTGCGCAATCCTCCAGCTATTAAATCAGAAATGTGTTGTCATGTAAAGGTGGAGGGAAAAAATTGAGTCCTGAATACATTTGTATGAACGGGGGACACTTGGGCCTTCTTCCAGGGCAGTAAACTGAATGAACTGTGCCTTTACTGGAACATCCATCATTCAGCCAGTTTAATGTCCCCAGAGTTACATCACTGCGTCGTAACTTCTACTCAAGCAGATTAAACTTAATTCATGAGAGGAAAGCTGGAACAAACTCCGTCTCCATCCAAAATCCTCATATCGTCCAAACAGGAACAGCAGACGGGCAGAGACCAGCGTTGGGCCAAATGTATTTATTCCAGAATAAATAAAACACTTTAATGGAACATTATCAGAACTAAAGTCATAGTGTTTAAATGTATGTGTTGTGTGTCTTCATCTGAAGTAGCTTTGTTTAGTTACAGGTGAATAATTGTAGTTGACGGGGTTCCTCGTTATGAGAGTGGGTTGAAATGCGAGGATGAGTGACAGGTTTGGGCCGGTCACAGGAGGTCGGAGCATTCTTTGGTTTTACTATTATGGACTTTTTGAGTAGCTTTTGGTTATAAATGGTAAAATATGTGCAAAGGCAGAAATCTCTGATCCAGTCTCAATGTTCATGCTCAACAAATGTCCGTGCTTGTGCAAAAAGTTCCTAGTTTACTCCTGAGTGTCATTAGTTTAATGCAATTGACTGCCTGACTTTGTCTGAGCGTTCGGACCTGCTGAGGGTCTTACCCGAAATGGGCTTCCTGCAATTTTCCATTCCAGCAAGCAGGACCTCAGCGGATTGCAGGTCAGATAGGAGGCTGGTGATTCACCGAAATGACCAAAGAGAAAAAAGATCCTCAACACTCAAATCCTCCGAACCTGTCTGGTCTGGCGGGTCCTGCAGGGTCATATAAATGACTGGCCAACCACACAGAGGTGTGTGTGTGTGTTTGTGTGTGTGCATGTGTGAATGTGTGTGTGCATATAAACTTTTCACCACCGAATCTGTCTGGTCTGGTGGGTACAGCAGGATCATACCCATGGCTGGCCAACCATACAGATGTGTGTGTGTGTGTGTATGTGTGCAGGTATGCGTGTGTGTGTGTGTGTGTGTGTGTGTGTGCATGTGTGTGTGTGTGTTTGTGTGTGTGTATATGTGTGTATATGTGTGTGTGTGAGTGTCTGTGTGTGTGTGAGTGTCTGTGTGTGTGTGAGTGTCTGTGCGTGTGTGTGTGTGAGTGTCTGTGTGTGTGTGAGTGTCTGTGCCTGTGTGTGTGTGAGTGTCTGTGCCTGTGTGTGTGTGTCTGTTGTCTTAGTGTGTGCATTTCTGTGTGTGTGTCTGTACTTGTGTCTGAAAGAGTGTGTGTGTGTATGTGAATGTCTATGTGTGTGTGTGTGCATTTCTGTGTGAGTCTGTGTATGTGTGCTGAACCGTAGAGTCCCAGGTTTTGTTTCAGAGGACAGAACTGAACCTGTCTGAAGTGTATATCAGTAAATACTCCCCATCGCTCATTCAGGGAAACATTACCATTCTGAAACCTTTGCTGAGTGATGTTTAGATTTCACTCTTCAGCGAAATAAGAAAAAGCCCCTGAAAAGCTTTAGTTCCCTTAAATCAGCGGTGTGTTCAGCCTTTAGCTTCATGTTCATCCAAGTGTCTGTTTTGGTTTGAAGAGCCCTTGTGTTCAGTGATGTCAACTTACATCCACTTCTCCCTGATCAATGACATAGAAGTTGTCTCCTTCATCACCTGAGAGAGAGAGGGAGACAGATACAGAGTGAGAGAGAGAAACAGAGGGGCAGAGAGAGAGAGAAAAAGGGAGAGAGAGAAAAAGAGAGAAAGAAAATTAAGATAATAAGATAAATATATACATATATTGTTATATTAGGGCCGTGTCGCGGTGTGAGGAGGGTGAATCGTGACAAAGACACACCCCTTCCAACTCTTTCCCGTATACAGTTCCCACCCAGAACATACGTTTTTCACCATAATAGGAGGTTTGTCACGTCAATTTATTTTCTTTAACCAATAGCAGAGGGTCTAAGGGTTTCAAAGAGCCGCCCACCAGTTTACTAACATATGGAGAATGAACGGACCCTTTGTTTGCTGAATTGATTCGCTGTGTGTGTACATTGACACTGGGCTTAGAAGTGTGTATAAGCTGGCTGGATTGTGATAAAACTGCGCTGGAGTCTCTGTGTAATTGTTTTTATTTTGGTTTGAGCAATGGCGGAGCCAGAGGGGTGTACTGGACACCCCTGACATCCGATTGGCCAAAATTTTATTTGCTATCGGTTCCTGATACTGTTGGCTTTCAGACTGTTTCTATTCTTCTTCTTTATAGTTTTTTAAGGTCGGGCTGCAGTAAGCATTTTACTGCATGTTGTGTGACACTGTATGTGACAAACAAAACCTGAACCTGAATTTGGCCTGAGCACCGCTCCAGTGGTCTCGGTGACGTCACGGGTCCCGGTCTCCGGTGGTCCGCCTCTCAGACGATCGAAAGCGGCGCGCTTAGTTATTATTTCAACTTTGAGTACAGTGTGTGTGTGTGTGTGTGTGTGTGTGTGTGTGACCCCCCTGAAATAGCAGAGCCCACCCCATGTAAAAAATTCTAGATCCGCCGTTGGTTTTAAGCAAGTTTTGTGGCTCCGGGCAGCTGGGCGGAGTTTCTTTTGTTTGAACGGAGCGGTGAACCGAGAGAGACGAGTCAACTCCTCCATCTCGACTTCTCAACTCTCAGTATGAATGGAAAGGAAGCGGTATTTAAACTAATATTGGTTTATAATTTTGTGGTAAAGATAAGGTTTCTCCAACCAAAATGGTGCTTCAGAACTTATCCTCTCCTCCACTGCAAATGAATCGCAAAACAAACCGAATCGTGAGTCAAAAATTGTGAAATGAACCGAATCGTGGGTTCAGTTTATCGTTACAGCACTAATTTCATATGTATATAAATATAAATTAGCACAGTTTAAGGCAGCGACATGGAATTTATTTTAGTAATGTCAGGAATGGCAAAGCACACAACACACACACATTCGCCTAATTTGGCCTTACATTACAGACAGGAGAGTGTTTGTGTGTGTATATGTGTGGTGGGTGTGTGTGTCTGTGTGTGAGTGTGGGGGTGAGTGTGTGTATGTGAGTGTGTGTGTGTGTTGTGAACTTTTATGTTACTGACATTCCGTACACACACATTGAACAGTGTTTTACACATTTTCACAGAAATGACTTACAATCTAAAAACTGTTTATTTCAGGTAGCAAGTGTGTGTGTGTGTGTGTGTGAGTACTTTGTTGAGTTCACTGGAGTTCATAAAGCTAATTAATACTGAGCACACTGCACACTCATAAATCACACACATTCATCTTAATGCTCACTCACTCACTCTCTCACTCACACTCCTGTCAACTGCTCACTCCTCTAACCTGTTCCCCTGCTTTCATCTCCTTCATCTCTCTCTTGCTGTCTCTCTTTCTTTCCTCTCTTCCTGTCTTTTATCACCTCCGCTCTCAAGGCTTTGTTTTATTTTGTGCCGCCGATACCCAATCCATAGAGAGTAGGCAAATATTTGGCAAGGACAAACACACACACACACACACACACACACACACACACACACACACACAC
>JBBKCR010170287.1:0-15383 GCA_037577295.1 Ladigesia roloffi | reverse complement strand
CACGCACGCACGCACGCACGCACGCACGCACGCACTCACGCACGCGCTCTCTCTCTCTCTCTCTCTCTCTCTCTCTCTCTCTCTCTCTCTCTCTCTCTCTCACACACACACACACACCACACTTGTTCCTGGAAGCCAGACATCTCCCACCTCAGTTCACCACTTCAGCACACACACACAGTCACACACTCACACAACCCTTGGCATAATGGCAGTAGCATGCGGAGATTCCCTCTCCTCTGAACACCCACACACTGTGACCAAGCAGAGGTGGAGAGAGCAGCAGGACTCTGCACTCAAATCTTGACAAAATTACTCAAGTTGAAAAGAGAATGTTCCTCAAAACCATAATCAAAGATGCAAGAAGAATAAACTTAACTGAAATGGTCCAGTTCAGTTTAAATTATTAAATCATAAAAGCTATTAAGCCTGTATAGGAAGCTCCTCAGCATAATTTTAATATGTCAATATTTGCATTGACTATATAAAGTACATATTTGACAAATCAATTTCCATCCCTGTGTAAGAATAATCACTGAGGCCTGCAGAAAGGGGAAAAATCATCAAACGACGCCACCACACGAATAATGTCCTAATATTGTGACATCACACATGCATGCAAAGAGACACACATTTAAAATTTGGGAAGTTTCCCAAAAACAGACACATTATTATTCTTTATTAGGGTAAATTTTTGTTTTGTGTAAAGCATGTCCCACTTAGCCACACAGATTTGGAGGCATCATACCAACACACTCTCTCTATCTCTCTCTCTCTCTCACACACATACACTCACACACACATTAAAGTATTAATAGCTCAGGTATCAGGAACCAAACTGTGGATGATGATTGTCAAGTACACTTCACCTTAATGGCACTCAAGATCCTGCATGAATACATCTCCTCACAGACTCCGACAACAATGATACTAAACAGCCACAATCACGCCACACAATAAGTGACTGATTACACCACACACACACACACACACACTCAAAGACACAAGAACCCTCCAGCTGATACAAGCAAATAACCTCAACTAGCAGTCAATCACTTTGCTTTACATTTCAGAAAGGGGTTTCATCATTTTGCTATACAGTAAAATGCAGAATATTTAAGTTGCTGTTCATCTTTGCTGCTCCTTGATAACTCTGTACAGTCGCAGCACTGATTTAAAGTAGTTCATACCTCTAGAGAGTAAACCTGACCTCCTTTTGAGGCCACGCTGGCCAGCTTAAGTAACACAAACTACATTATTTATCTGCTTCAGACCGCAGGAGTGATAAAAGCATTATCTTCTTGTGAGTGTGGCAATCAAGCGGTCTGCCCACAGTGTGGGTTTCATGAATTAAGCACTCCGATAAAATGCAAAGAAACCTTGTCTGCAAACATCCTAGGGACCTATGTCATTATCCAAGCCGCTTATTCTAACCAGGGCCATTGGGGTGGGGTGGGGCAATCCCAGTGCTCACAGGGTAAAAGGCATCACCCTGGATAGGTCACCCGCCCTTCACAGGACACTCTGACAAACACACTCACACCGAGGGGCAATTAAGCATCTCCAAGCCACTTGGTTGACTGTGGGAGGTAAACAGAGCTCACGACGGAAAACCCACACAAAACATGCAATCTCCACAAAGGAACCTGGCCTCCCCTGATGTGAGTTCTCACTGTAAAGCAACAGCTAACCACTGCACAAATCACTGAAAACCTACACTAGAAAGAGCTCCTTATACTGTGAGAGTATTTTAATGGACCAACAGAAATGGCCTAAAATGACAAAAACTTACAATTACTTACACTATAGGTTTTGTTCTCCGAAATTATTTACACTCATAAGCAAACATTTAATCCAGTATAACTAAATATTTTATATTTACTGTTCACATACTAATATTAATGTCTATTAATATTCTACAGGGAACACGGTTAAATATACTCTGCATATTTTAGGGCATAATTATTAGGCGTTTGCTGAGTTTAATACGGAACCATAATGAAGAAAATCCCTGTAGTGGTTTCAGTTTGTTTCTTTTTTCAAAATTCCCTAAATAAACAATAACTATGCATTCAAAATGAAAAGTGTGTACTCTGTGGAGGACGCATTCTTATTACATTTGAAAAATCAACCAGGAAGACCCAAATGACTCAATATTCAGCCTAGAGCAGTTTCCTCGCACCCACTCATATCAAAGTTATAAGGAGTTTTTAGCCCAAACCGCTTTGTGACTGAAGAACAACACAGGGTAGTCAATCGTTTTTTTTTTTTTTGTCTTAAACTCACAGTAGCAAAAAAGCCCATGTAAACGTAAATTGTCATAAATGAAAGAAAAAATTAAATATGAGAGAAATGTGAGGAATTGGGCCTTTAATATCAAACACTTTATATGACTCCTATTTGACGATAAACCTCAGGCTAGAGTGAACAGAATAATGAGAAAAGTGGTTGGATGCCAGATGTAAGTCATTTAAACCGAGCCATCAACAGGGCTAATTAAATCTGGCTAGTGAGACCTGCATAACGAGGCAAAGTCTGAATGTCACTCCCCACAGCCGTGTGAAATGAAGGCAACATGCAGTTCTGGTGCAGTGTAATCTTCTAAACACTGAGAATGAATGGTTTGTAGTATCAGACCACAATGCTGAAACACAATAGCGCCATTTACCTTCAGTACACCCTATAAAAACAAAAGCCACAAGCCATCCATAACCATTACACATCTAGGAACTACGATAACTTTAGTTGACCGAAATATTATATCCTAACACTTTTACAGCTTTGAAGGGCAATTTATCACAATGTAAGGTGTGTAATGCAGTGAAAAATTATAACACAAGCCTCACAGAATGACACTATATTTTCTTGGTGGCGAAGTAAGGCAGTTTAAAAATGTGCCGGGCAGGAATAAGGCCGTTTGCTTGACCTGAGCCTTTTTAAACATTTTCACTTTAAGTCCAAACTTTCCTACACAGCAGTCTGGAAAGCTCTTGAATTTTTCTCTCTCACACTCTTTAGTATATAATCACAGGCAGCAGCTTTCAGCTTTCAAATTAAGTCAGAAAAACTCTCTGTCGCCCCCGATGGCTTTGATGGGATGCCATGGCCTTGAATTTATCACAAAGGACTGAGTCATTTAGCAAGACGCTGTAGGTACATTCAAGCACTATTCTATCCAGCCTCGCTGCCTTTCACCATTTTCTTACACATTTCAGTACCACAGCTGAGGACAGCTCCCTCGGTGCACATTCCACTGTGCAACAGTCCCATTCAACACTGATGCAACAGCGTACTACGGCCATTAGGCCTGCAGGCATTACAGCTGAATAAAAAGCCTGTTGTTGTTAACAGTTACGCAGGTATGAGCTAATTTTAGTTACTTTTTTATTCATTTATGAAAATGTATGTTTCTTTCTAAATGTCTGTGATTATCACTTTGCATATGAAGTCATGTCCAAGCAGTACGTAACAAGATACCGGTACTTATTAAACAAGCACACCTGGTGGCCTAGTGCCTGTTCTCCATTCACTATTCATATTACTTTGGAATTGTAAAGCCCCAGACTTCTAAATAACACATGTCAACAGTGCATTTGTATAGCCTGTACTTCTAAGTAGGGCTGGGTATTGTACATTTTATGATCCCTCTACAATATGATACACAATACGGCTGTCTTTCACTTGTCAGTTTAATCTGGAAATGGGTGTAGAATAAACAGGACATTAAAGTGAGTTACAGGAGTATATTTATGGACTGTAACAGACTCGATAATGAAGAAACACTGACCATAACCATATATTATAGAACTCAAATAAGACCGCTAATCAGAAGTGTGGATTTTGGAACGCTTTTTGAAAGTAGTGAAATTTAGTACTGAATGACAAAAGTTCTCTGTGATGTCAAAGTAATCTGGTAACATAAAGATACTGAATTGAAGAACAACTTTCCAAATTAATTTTTTGTGATTTTTCTTTAGGTAACACTACTATTGGAATATTTTTACATGACCTCTTTATGGGCAATGGTATAACCAACCAAAACTTACTTAGTCCTTGCATAATACACAGTACAAGATTAGGTGAGTTTCCAAAACTCACTCAGTCCACTGAACTGATAACTGTATCTTTACAAGTCCTGATAAAAAGAAAGTATGATGACAGTTTTTATGTTTTATGTTTTAGTTAACTGTCATTGGTTCTATGCCGTGTCATGTAATAGGATATAAATATTAAAGTTGTACATAATTTTGTGACTTTGAATATCGGCATACACAATTATTATACATATTATACATACTTATTATACATTTAAACAAATTTGCACAAACTAAAAAAGTGAGATGTATTTTAGATACCGGCACAGAAAAATGACAACAAACTGTAATATAAATTTTTATATTTCACTGTTATTTTCTTAAGTGAGATCTTCAACTGCATTACTTATAAATACTTTAAATCTAGGTGGAACAAAGAGACGGCCAATAATATTCAGATACTCTAAGACATTTTAGAATACATGATCTCATGTATAATATGTTGGAATAAAACATTTGGTACCAGCAAAAGTACATTTTTATTCAACATTTGCAAATTGAAAGCACTTAAAAACGAGTAGGAAGAAGAAATCAAGCAGGTAAGATAAGATACCTGCTACTTACTCACAACAGAGCGATTTATTATTTTTACCACAATAATAACAGATCGTCACACCACCCCTACCTTTAAGTGTGACCTGCGGAAAAACAGAGCCGCCCTTTACCTGTCGTCATTCTGAAAAGACTGATCTCCAAGCAGCAAGTCTCTGAATCGGTATCGTGGAGGTAGGGGAGGAACCTCTGAGTCCACATCAGCCATCTTCAGCGTGGAGATGTCCAGGATAACTCCACTGTTACTGATGCTGTTCTTCTGGTCTGTCTCTGCAGGCCTGAGGTGAACAAAACATGTCAATTGCTGGAGGTGTAAATTGCTGTTCTGTCATTTGATGCAGTTGTAATTTATTGAGAAACGACTCAATACAAAAGTCGCATTTGTGCATTCCCTGTATTTATATACACAATACACAAATGTGCCTGAATGGGACTATTTAACAGTAAAGCAATAGAGAGCATTTTGTTTTATAATAAAACTGGCCAAAAGTTTCTTCATTTGCTACAATAAATACATTTGAGATCAATATATTTACAACACCCCATTTAGACTGATGCCTGCAATTGTGCATTTCTGGCTACTGAATAAACACATCTCTGCATAATTTGACTGACTGGCACAGAGGCCATGGGGCTGAGGTGAGCAACAGAGGAGAAATTCAGCATGTGTAGCATGACTGGTTTATGTTCACTGCCTAAACAATGTGCACCTGACAGTGATGTATGAGGCCTGGTATTTGCACATGGTTTGCTATCGATCCATACTCTCTACCATTGTGCTCACACACACAATAACTGAAATACACAAGCTGGCTCATGAGAAGTGTAATGAAGGGTAGTGCACCTCTGCTACTCTAGATGTTTGGGGAAAAATGACAAAATACATCGTATGAGGAAAAACTGATTGCAGTCTGTGAGTTTTCATGAACATAAAAATAGATCTTTGGAGCACCATCTATTGAAAGATTCTTCAGGGAAGCAACAGTGGTTCTTCTGTAGAATCCAAAGAACCATTTTTATTATCTTTATACTGAAGTAAATCTGCAGAAAGGGCAGATAAGCTGTTACAAACCCAGCCCCAGTTCATTTTCTCCCAATTAGTAATACATTGATTGCAAATGTACCATCCAGCCCTAGCATTGTGCCAGTTATTCTTAGACCATTGCACACAAACTGGAACAGGACTGCGTACCTGTCAGCAGGATTTGAGGAACGCCGCGGAGGGGTCATACTCGCATCTGAGCCGCATTAGGAGAGAAAAGAAGAACAGAATCAGTAGAGTTAGCATTTAGGGGTTTTCCATCAGTTCCTGCAGACTCCTATTCATTCAAGCATGAAGAAATGGCATGGTGATGTAAGAGCAGATTCATTCAAAAGCTTTCTTTTTTAATGCTTGGTCAAAGAGTCATTTTATTAAATGACAAATCCGCTTCCTCTCACCGGTGCGGTGAGACAGTGCGTGGCGTGTCAACTTCCAACTCCAGCTTGTTCAAATGCGAAGCTGGTGAATCACCTGCGATAAGCAGGTTGCCTGTTACCGTCCTGTACATCATTTTCAGAACGGATTTGAAGGACAGCCTGCTAATCAAAGGATGTTCACTGGAGTGCGTTTAATAGACTACTTACACAGAGTAGCGCTCAACTCCACCTTAAGGCCAGAAAACATGTCCAAAGACTAATTCCCACTGTTATTACCCCATCCCTGTGACATTATGTCCCCTGAAACAGCAGCCAGCCAAGAACACTGCCTGTACTCTCAGGTGTGTGTTTTGTGTGTGTGTGTGTGTGTGTGTGTGTGTGTATTTGTGTACAGGATTGTGTGTGTGTGTGTGTGTGTGTGACTGTGTGTGGACTGCGCAGAGCTATTAAAGTGTAAATCAGAGCAGAGTGGGTGTAGGGCAGGCTTTAATGGCAAAGGCGTAAACAAAAGTGAAAAACGCTGCGTGGATTGTGTTCTTGCTCTGAGGGCAGACGCCAACAACAGTAAAGCATCTGAACAAAAGCAATTCGTGTCTGAGGGATCTTCATAAACATCTTCACGATGAGAGAAGCCTGCATAGATACGCTGGATGTGGAATTAATTTGGAAGGCATGACTATGAGACAAAAAAAATGCTTTGAAACTTTAGAGCAGTGATTTCACAGCATATAATCTTAATAATTGCAAAAAAAACAAGGAAAATCTGTAAGGAGAAAGAGAGCAAACAGAAGGAATGCGTATTTAGTGCAATTTCACCCAAATTGAATTCTGTCCTGAGGGCTGTTTCCTGGAAAGCCCCTAATGCAGCCGGATGATGATCTAATATTTGTAATGAGCTGATTCTTAATGAGCTGATTGGCCAGTCAGTAGAGGTTTTAGATTATAAATGTCCAGCCTATTCACAAACATCTCACTCTTCAGCTACTGTCTGCAAACCTTTCCCATTCTGGTAAGTAATGTATGGCTACTGAGGCAGAATTTAAAGTAATACTTCAGAGAAAAATTGTCAATTTGTCATATGTCAACACCACAGCAAACAGTGTGAACCGCACAAAATCTTCTCTCTTCCTTTAACCCATTCACCAAGAGAAGCAAAGGGTACCCGGGGAGCAGTGTGTGGGGATGGTACCTTGCCCAAAGGAATCTCAGTGGTGACACTAGCAGCCCTGAGATTCAAACCCACAACCTCTTGATCACAGGTGCAACTCCCTAACCACCAGGCCACCATCTGCCCACAAAGGTAAAATGGGGTAAACTGGTAAAAAATAAAAGAGTACTATATTCTCATGTGAAACCTCTCTCACTAGTTCATACAACACCTGCAGCACCTAAAATGCACTCAATTGTTAAGCTTGGCCCCAATTTCTTCATCTTGTTCTAAAGGAAATAAGGCTCCCACTCTGCTGATACAAAAAGCCACTCAGTCGTGTAAGGACATCTTTTCCTGGTACTCGGTGGTGTAAGAAGGTCGTTATCTGGTACTCAGTTGTGTGAGGATGTCTTTAGCTGATACTCAGTGTTGTAAGGGTGTCTTTACCTGGTACTCAGTGGTGGAAGGATAGTACTCAGTCACGTCAGAACGTCTTTACTTGGTACTCAGTAGTTTAAGATGGTCTTTATCTGGTACTCAGTCGTGTGAGGATGTTTTTACCTGGTATTCAGTGGTGTGGGAATAGTACTCAGTCGCGTCAGAATGTCTTTACTTGGTACTAAATTGTGAAATTATGTATTTAGCAAGTATTCAGTCATGTAAGGTGTCTTTACCTAGTACTCGGTCGTGTAAGGGTGTTTTTACCTGATACTCAGTCGTGTAAGGTGTCTTTACCTGGTACTCGGTAACGTAAGGGTGTTTTGACCTGGTACTCTGTCGTGTAACGGTGTCTTTACCTGGTACTAAGTGGTGTAAGAATGTTGGTACTCAGTCGTGTAAGTATGTTTTAGCTGGTATTCAGACGTGTAACGTATCTTTACCTGGTACTCGGTCGTGTAAGGTTTTTTTTTTACCTGGTACTCAGTGTTGTACGGGTGTCTTTTCCTGGTAACCAGTGGTGTAAGGATGTCTTTACCTGGTTGTGAATGAGTGCGCGGTCCCATCATTGTAAATCAACGTCGTGCTGGCGAGCCAAGCACAGCACATTTTCCCAGGAAAGTCCCGAGTCAAGGGTCCTCTGAGGACTTTTCCAGGAGATTGTCCTCTTAACAGCTCCGTCCTCCACGGACAGTCTCCTTAGAGGGATGGGCGACCACCTCTAGCTGAGACCCCAGAGAATCCCACAACTGGGTGCAGTGCATTCAGCATCTCCACAGCTTTCTTTATCAACTCTGGACTATGAATGTAGCAACGAGACACATTTTCACTCATTTTATCCTCTCTTGAACTATTTCCCATGATGATATTGCTCATGGGCATCCCATAATCTCTCAAAATTATTTCTGAACCGGTGTCACTCCTCTAATAACCAAGAAAAACGTAAATCTGCTGGTTTGTCCTCTTATCCCCTGCATGCTCTGTCACCTCTGTACGAGCGGCTATTTTATTGTTATTTTTATTTTTTTCCCACCTGTATTGGAGCCAAGCCACGCCCTCCGAATACTCACGGACGAAGCGGCATTCTAGAACGCGTACTATTAGCCAATCAAAGTGCAGAAGGCGAGACACTGGCAGCCAATCCCAGCTTAGTAGGGCGGGGCTGGTATAAACCGGGTGGGATAAACACTGAGGGAGAGAATGGTCCGCGTCTCCAGAAGCCCTAAGTTGTTCATTTAAAGCCTGTAGCTCCATCTGCTGGACCACCTTGAAACAATGTGACCTTCGAAACGAAGCTTAGAGTCCCAAGAAACACTAGATCAATATGATGCACAAGAAATTCGTTCTATAATTTAAAAAGAATAACAATAAGTTAAAAAGGTTAACTGCTCCACAGTTTTTTAGGGATCATACTTAGGATCCAGAAGTGCCTAGAGCTAGAAGTAAACCCTAAAGAAGCTTTTATTTATTTGACAGCATACTTGTCTGTGGGCCAATGAAAGAAATGCCCTTATTTGTCCTGTCAGGACCATTAGGATATACTAACACCATTCCCTGGGTCTAACATAATCCCCCGTGTGTGTATGCAATCACCAACTTAGACAATTCCATCGGCGCCTGTTCATAATCACACTTCAGTGTGTAATGTCCCATTAAATACTGCTATTAGCTGCATGACTGCCGAATAAGTGAAATAACTGCAGATGGCTCACTCTTGGGGAACCATCCATGTGTGTAATATCCATTTGGACAAGAAATATTTACAAGTGCCAAAAAGATACAGGACATACGTTATTTCTGCATGCACAAAAAACATAAACAAAGTGTACAAAGTGATTTCAAGATATTTGGTGGGTGTATTTTTATATGTAGTTTGAAAGAGAAATTACACCAGTGTTTCAATATGTATACCTATACACATATACTGTATATACATTTGGAGTGATATTGGAATTATATTGTCACCTTCATTTTGAAACACTGTTAAAAATTCCTTAAAAACTTTTAGTTCTCTAAATATCCAAACATGGTTCTTCCAAGACTGAGAAGTTATGAAACATTGCTTTAAATGACACATTTTAGTTCTCTAATGAACCAAAATTGGTTATTTCATGACATACCTCCAAAACCCTTTGCCACCTTTATATTGAAACAATCTTCAAAAAATTCTTTGGTTCTCTACAGAACCAAAAGTGCCTTTTCTCAGATTTCACCATCAGCCCACCTTTATCATGCAGAATGTAGGACTGTACCTGCTCTCAGTCTGTTGTCAACCACAGGTAGGGTGAACCTCCTTCTTGGGATGAAGAACGTGTTCATGTCTGTGGTGGGTTTCACCGCTGTGTGGTCCTCTCTGTGATACCAGTACGTTATGATCCAGATGAGGTTTGTTCAGTAAACGTTGCTGAAATTCTTTGCGCTCTGACGAACATTGTTTTCCATTTTCGACTTGACCCTGGGAAGACGTGGAAAGCAATTTTCCCGATAGTTCTTTTCCCAAGCTGCAAGGAACGGTCATTTTTCAAACACCAGATATCCCCCCACCCACAAAACTCACTTTTACAGACGATAGGCTCGGTAAAAGCGGACAAATTGTCTTTTTTTCTTACTGCCTCAGAGAGAACAAGGCATGTGTGTTTCTTGTCCTTTTATGACGGATTGTTTTGATGATTCATGTTTATACGTGGGCACCTGAAACCTCAAAAGCTCTTCTGTCTGTCTGTCACTTGATCAGTCATGAAATGTATATTCTAAGTCTTCCATTATATTTACCATTAAAGTGTCCATAACTTTAACATTTCACATAAATAAATTTCACTTTCCCAGTTTATCCACCATCAAGATATTCTTCTGATAAACCCCTCATTTAAAGAAGTATTCAGTAAAACATAGAATGTCAAAATGTATTCAAAATGCAAAAAGTAAGTAAGATCAAAGCACAATATCTTAGTCTTTTATATAAAAAAATGTGCTTTGAATTGTCTGTTCCAGAAAAATGAATACCAGTGTACAATTAAATTGGTTTAGTATTCAGGTTCAGGCTGTACTGTGTTAATTATATTGCTACATCCTGTTTGCAATATACCTTCCAACATACCAAAATAAAAGTACATTTAAACTCTGCCTGCCCACTACTTTTAAAACAAAATGTAGTATGATGAATTATAACGCTGCAGAGTACGTTCTTATTGGTATAAAATGATTCAGTTTTGGGAAACAATTTATTTTATTGTATACTTTCTCTTGAATTTATCAAGAAGCCTAATTGAAATTAAAATCTCTTTTACACAAGAGATCTGGCCAAAATAGCAGC
This sequence comes from Ladigesia roloffi, assembly GCA_037577295.1. NCBI lineage: Eukaryota > Metazoa > Chordata > Actinopteri > Characiformes > Alestidae > Ladigesia > Ladigesia roloffi. The sequence continues at coordinate 4,417 of JBBKCR010170287.1, read as the reverse complement.
CGTACAAGCCCTTCAAAGAACAAATAACATATACAGTCTTACACAGTACAATATGTAAATACATACACAAATCCACAACTGGACCATTTACAACAAGTGTTTCCAACTTTTAAATTTTTCTAAGAATTATTTCATGCTGATGATGCATTATTAAAACATTTTACCTGGAATCAAATTATTATTTTTTTACTTCTTTCAGTGAATGACAACATGCTTTTATTTTCACCATCATGTTTCCCGCTCTATATGGGTAAAATTCCCTCATATCCACATCATGCTGCTTTTCTATTTAATTTGACCAAGTGAAATGTTAATTGTACTAGTAAAACATGCAATGATAAAATTAGTAAGAGTTTATGGATTTCTCAGTTTTTAATGGATAGAACACTTCTTGCTAGTTGTCACAGTTTTCCTGGTCCAGTCTGTACTGCTAACTTTACCTCTGTGTCATTATATGTCCATGTGTCCCACAAAGTCATTACTGTCTGTTTACATCTGTGATTTTGTACACACAATTCTCTTCTTTTAACCTTTTAGTGGTATTGATGTAATGTTTGCTGGTTTAATGTTTTATTTATGTTTTCTGCTTGTTCCTTTGTATTTTATGTATTGTAGGGTGTTAAAAGCAGATACTGATGTAAGTTTTTCCAGGTTGATTTTAAACTTGTTAGAAATTAATACCTACATTATTTCCATTGCCTCTGAAAACATTCTTAATCAAATTAAAAGTCTTATGCCAGTAAGTGAGAACTGAATGCTAAGTATCTCTGTAGCCACCAGCGAGGAGGAAAAACACTACACAGGTCAACAGGTCAAATCATCAGAGATATGTTTATGTGGGTTTTGTAGTGTTTTTCAAGCTGATTTCAAATCTGTGTTTAGTTTTCCCTTGCATGTACAGTTGTTGTGATGAAGCTAATTATGTTATGCACAATAGTTGTATAATTAGCACAAAACAATCATATGCTAAGCATTTTTGAAGAAATAGTAGTAGGTGACTGACACTGATCATCATATCAAGTATATTTCATAGTAAAATATACTCATAATAAAAAGTTGATGTGATTTAAAAAGTACTGAAAGCAAATCTGAAATCTGTATAAAAAACTGGTTTAGAAAATTGTGTCATGGTTTCTGATGATTCCAAAACCCATTTTTTGTTGACCTGTTTTCTTTTTGCTAGAGATGGATGGGTACATGTATGCCATGGCGTAAACAATGGCACCTTCTGGAACCAACACCGAGGAAAGATAACCTTCCAGAACATACCTGACATCCTTGTTTTGTTAAACATTCATGTATTGTAACCACTTAAACCTTACATCAGAGGAAACCCACGCCACCATGAGGACAACACGCACACCCAACACACACAAGGACCCAGATTTCTACCTCCAACTTGGATTTTCTACTATCTTGTTAAAAAACTGCATTCTCCTAGAATCAACATTCTGAATCTAATCTAAATGTTTTTTAACTATATAGATAAAACATCTACATTAGCTTTTTGAACACTTTTTTGTCTTAGGTTAGCAACATACAGCCTGAAATAAATGTGAAAATATAGAAATGGACATTAATGAGTTTAAAACTGGCAATATTTTGAAGTCATTTGTTTGATAGATCTCACAATGTCTTCATGCCATCTGTGACCATCGAAGATCGGTTAATATGCCAATAAAACCTAAATTTTCAAGTTAAAGGTCTCATTTCCACAGTTCTGCCAATTCAGCATGAGAAAATATTATGATAATGATTGAGAGTTAATGCAGTGACACATTCAGAAATATAGACAGAAAGTTATAAATAGTCCTTCTGGTAGGTTTTCACCAAAACGGCCTGTCCTCCTGGATGGGATGACTTCATGCTGCCAAAGTGTCTGCAAAAAAAAGAGCAAGGAGAATGTTAACAGAGAGAAAAATGGATGGATGAATGGATGGATGGATGAATGGAAGGATGGATGGATGGATGAATGGATGAATGGATGGATGGATGGGTGGACTGATAGATGGATGGATGGATGGATGGATGGATGGATGGACAGATGGACGGATGGACGGATGGATAGATGATGGATGGATGGATAAATGGATGGATGGAATGGCAGGTGGGCAAAACAGATTATTGACAGCTGAACAAAAAACAATGTTAAGAAATGGGAGGATGGGAGAATGCATGATGAATGGATGGATGAATGGATGGATAGATGAATGGATGGATGGAATAGCAGGTGGGCAAAACAGATCATTTACAGCTAAACAGACACTGGTTGGCTAGGATGGAGAGTAAAATGACAGATAAATGGATTGACAGATATTTTCTCACTCTCACCTCCAAGTGTTGGTGTCAGGATTATATGTCTCAGTGGTTCGGAGATTGGATGTGCCGTCCCAGCCTCCTACTGCCAGCAGCCTTTCACCACTCACCAGCAGTGACACCTAGATAAGGTCAGATTTATCACGGCACAACCCGCTGACTCAGAACTGCTGAACATGTCAGTCACTGACAACCTGATTACATGCAGCGCGCTCGAACTGCAACACGAGTGCAGTACCTCAAATACATTAAAATAGTACATAAATTATATGTAGTCTGACTACATTAACTGAGTATATATGATATACATCTACATTAACTTAATCATCATGTATAATATAAATAATTTTGGACCAAAAATTTAATAACACTCTAAATTTATGCTCAAATCTTTCGAAAAAGAAGAAATGCTAATCATGCCGGCTTGTATAGAGCATTTTAGTCACCATCAATCCCTACATCTATAATTGTTATTTAAATGAATTTTAATGATTTTAATGGCAGTCTATGTTCCGAACGGATGGACGTGGGTGCTGAAACACTGCCAGACAAGCTGCTGACAACTCACTTGATGACGTTTGTTCCTCATGCGTGGGACGGGGCTCCAGCGGAGGGTGTAGGGGTCAAACCTCTCGACTGTGCTGAGCTCCAGAAAAAGCTCATCCTGACCTCCTGCCACATACAGGCAGCCCATATACACAGTACAGCCAGGCCGCTCTCTGGGGGTTCCCATGGGGACACAAGTCTGCCATGTCCCATCCAGTGGGTTAAAGCGCTCCACTAGAGATCAGAATTACAGTCTGAACATTTGTATTCACCAAATATAAGATGTACAAGGTATTTGTCTGAAAGCAAGTGTCAGCTCCAAGTTTAATTAGCAATTATAAACAAAATGGAATGAGAGAAATTAGCACAAAGGACATGAGAGAATTCTTTATCTTTGACCATACTGATACCATCTTCAGCCACTCTATTGGAAATATCTAGCTTTCTTGTGGTGGTGCACATTCAGAGGTTGTGGTCCAACTGATGACAGTTCGCATTAGCCATCCTCTTGTGCAGCCTCTGATCCGGGAGGGCCAGTGTCCTGCACAATCTGATAAATGCCTCGCTCCAGTGCACCCAATACAACTCACCTGCCAGGTTAAGTTTGTGTGGGTGTGTGGGTGTGAGAAGAATTACAAAACTGTGCAGGTTAGCTGAACACTCCAGCCCTTCAGCTGTGGTCAGTGGTCTGAACACGTCTTGACCGCAGTGCTTAGCTTTCTTCTTTTACTTTATAAACAATCCTTTCTCTCTTATGTAAAAATTGAAGAACCTGGAGAAACACTACAGCGCCTCGACCCTGTAAACTCCGGGGACAGGGTCATGGGAGTTTCCTGCTGCCTGTATTCCCACAGACAGAAATACATGCCAGCATGTATTTTTTATTCATTTTTTATTCAAGCTATTTCAAGAAGTCCCGTTTATGGTTGCTTCAGCGCCTGGGTTGTGTCGTTGTGTTTTTTGGACCTGTAAAGTGGGTGGGTGGGCATATACTGTTTAGACAGGACCTGACATCCCTCCTGATGCAGGCACTGTACTGCTGCCTGTTGATTGTTTCTTCTGAGTTTGAAGAACATCTTTGAGTGAGATGAGACTGTGGATCACTCTGAGCTCACCTGATTTGAGAGGTGCGTCTCCATCTGTGCCGCCCATCACGTACAGGTATCCGTCCAGCACTGCAGCAGCGGCCCCTGAGCGAGGCTGCTTCATGGGGGACAGTTTAGTCCAGGTCTTCAATGCCGGGTCATACCTGGAAACCGAGAGAGTCTCCATCTACACAGTGGACTCACTTATTATATCCCACACAGGACAACAAACATTTTTTCCCCAGCCGGTCTGTTGTTTGATAGTTTATCACATTCGCTTAGACGGACCATATATATTAGATGATATTGAATTGTATACCGATATTTGAGGGTAAAACTAATATAACAGTTATATTATTTACACTTATTCAAGGGTCAAACTAATATTGCAGTTATATTATATACAGTTATTCAAGGGTCAAACTAATATTGCAGTTATATTATATACAGTTATTCAAGGGTCAAACTAA
>JBBKCR010170270.1:0-11366 GCA_037577295.1 Ladigesia roloffi | reverse complement strand
TCATTTATCAGTCAATTAATCCATACACCCATGTATCATTTTGCCAAATCTTCTATTCAACCAACCATCCACCCTACTACTTATTCATCCACCCAGCTATCCATCTATATATCATTTTTATATTGTTTATTGCAGCATGATATATTAGCCATACCACTTCTTTGGCATATTGTTCCCTTAACACATGGCTCAGCATTGTGTCAAACCCTTTCACTGTCTGTAGGACACATTGTCTCCAGCGTGGAACATCCTGAAGTAATGAAGGGGCACAAGTCATGATCAGGTTTATTAACAGGTTTTTATGAAATATTGGGGAAGATGATCAAACAAGAATACCTCCTCTCTATTGTCAATGGCTACCAAGAAATTTTTCATGATCTTGGAAGTCCTGGAGTCCAGGGCAGGGAGGAGTGTTTGTAGAAGTTTCAGGATCATATATGTATGAAGGGGATCCCTGCAAACAAATTTCACAAACTCATGTATTCATATACTCTTTGCAAAGCTAGAAATATATATATATATACATATATATATAAGAACCTGAAGTATGAAATAAAGTATGATTCACCTGCCCTTGCTGTCAGTCTTATTTTTCCAATCACTGATTATCTGAGACATATGACGGATATAAGGTAGATTATGCAATAAAACAAAATCTGATGCTGTAACAGGAAGAGGATGAAAGATGGCCTGAAGGCAGAGGAGCCAATCAATAGCAGGGGCCGCCAGCTATAGAGAAAAAGAGAGAAAACCCAACTCAAATCTAATCTTTGTGTAAACACACACACACACACACACAGCATATTTAATTTTTGACTGATGATAAACACTTGCCTGTAGCTCCCAGATGCTAATTCTATGGTAGAGGAGTTTCTGACTCAGTCGGTAGGTAAGAGGCGAAGTAGTTGTAACTAGAGTTGAACATAGAGACAAATAACGGCCACAGTGCTCAGAAGTGGCTGCAGAGGGAACATCCAGTGAATCCAATAACTGCCTACAGGATGATAAGAATGGACGCAAAGTCTAAGAACGAGAAAAAGAAAGGGACATTATGAGTAACAGAGCTAGTCAGCGCTAAAGCATTTCATTAAACCTGACCAATACCTTAATCTTTGTCTTTTCTAGACCATAAGAATGTTTCAGTTGCACTGTAAAAACAAGTATAACGCACAAGGCTTAAAAGATGCACAGCCCTACCTGTATGTTAATTTTAGATCTAAGCGCAACATCGTTCCAGTCGATAGGGAATTCAAAATCTGGTTGGTCAATCTGTAAAAAATCAGATGGTACTGTTAAAATATATCAAAAGTTACAGTACTCTCTAAAACTAGGTTAAGACTAAAAGCTATTGCTTCAGAGTGCAAAGATCATGGTCAACACATTAAAATTCCCAACACAAAAACACACAGTGGCAAAACTGAAACTGGAGCTGGTTCCAGGTCTGACCTTATCCAGAATACATGAAATGTTATGTATTTGTAAAAAAGTCTTGAAAGTAACTACCAATAAGTAGCTTAATATACCAACATCAACAAAAAACTAAATTACTACAGGTGTTTAATAGAAAAATTATCAGTTATGTAACTATATGCATTTTATCTGTTCTAGATAAAAGTTATGGCATATTTTACATTTTTACAATCAAATTCTTAACTAAACTAGAAATTCTTAACTAAACTAGAAATTCTTAACTAAACTAGAAAAGAATTAACAAAGCTATTTGTAATTTGACTGTGGGTGTTTAAACATTTGCATATGATGGCATGAGTAGAATTAAAACTATGCAATTACCCTGAGAAAGAATAATTCTTTCCTCTAGAGTACTTTAAGTGCACTGCATGGCATAGACATTATCAAGTACCTGGATGTAGCGCTGGCTTTCATTGTTCTGACGCTCTCTTTGGTCAGGACCCACATATACATTGAAGAAAGGAAAGGTGTTGTAATTTGCCATCAGCAGAGCCAGCGTGGAGTTAAAATCAGGCTGAGTCCACTTCCCAGACACTGCCCAACCTCCAAGCTACAGGGTCAGACAGAGAAGCAGATTTATTGACCTGAATTAAGCAGAATGTAAAATATTAACAAACAAAACGATTTTGAATCAATGCTTTCAATTGTATAATGTGTGTGTACCTGCTCAATAAGTTTGAGGAAGCGTGCTGAGTTCACTCCCTCTTTGGTTTTTGAGTTTGTGCAGGTCTTGTAGAACCTCTGTGCTTTCTCCTCCATGTTCATGGAAGCACCCCTCAAAGGAGATTCTAATCACACACATGGTAAAGGAACCGAGGGACAGATGGTACATTATACTTTTCTTCAGTTAGATTACTTTTTATTGTAGAGATAACTGTCATCAGATTTTGATGTGCTCAAGTCTAGTCTTGATTTTACATTTCCATCTCTACCATCTCTTCTATCACCAACTCCCCATCTCCTCCTCAGTTCTATCCCACAGGCCTGCCTCTGCCCTACACCAGAAACAAGAGGGGGGGGTGGCCTTCTATCTTAAATCATAAGTTGCCCAGTACCTAAACTTTATCAGCCTAAAGCATATGATTGTTTTTTCCCTATATTTGGTAAAGTAAAGCGCCCCCTACAGTCACGTATGAGCACACCACAACACACTGTGAAATTCTTTCTCTAACCCATTCACCAAGTAAAGCAATGTACTGCCACTCACAGGGCACCCAGAGGAGCAGTGAGTGGGGACGTGTGGGGACCTTGCTCATGGGTACCTCAGTGTGTCTGAGAGAAATCTTGGGATTCAAACACAGAAACCACAGTTTTCTGACTGCAGGGGCAAGTCCATAGCCACAAGGCCACCAGCTGTGCCTTTTCACTCAATATACACTAATAATAAAAGCCATGTTCAGGCACTTAAACTTTCATCTGCCACATCTGTAGCACTAATAAAAGAAAAGAAGACCAGTGCTGCAACACCTCTATAGGTCTTCTATTATTAGTGTGCAGGGTCAGCAGGCTAATGAGCATAGATAAGCTGTAAACAATAATATGCTACTGGTGTGACAGGTCAAAATGTGGTTGAACAATGTTAACCATCTATTAAATATAATGGCCAGTTGCTTCAGCATGGGATCTCCTGGTTATTTTCCCAAGCTATGGGGAAACCTGTGTGACAGTTTCAGCATGTAGAGCTGAGGGCTGTAACTCTTTAAAAACATAATTTGTTCTTTAGGGAAACAAGAATTGATCATTCTTCTAAGGCATTACTGCAATTAACTGTTTGGGCAACTGTATAAGTGTACAGTCAAGACTAGACTGGACCAGTTCATTTGGCCCTGTTTCAGGCCTGTATGTGTGGGCATGCTGACTTACCCAGAATCTCTTTCAGTGTCTGGAGCAAAGCTGTGTGTCTGTCTGGTAATCTGCCAGGAACTTCATGTTCCTCACTTTCAGTTTCTGATTTTCTGCCCATTCTACCTCCTCCTTCTCCTCCTCCTCCTCTTCTTGCTGTCCACTCCATCTTCTCCTGTCCTGTGGTGATGTTGGATGAAAAGACCTTTCCGCGCTGCCTCCCCCTGTTGATGGTCGAAATCCCCGCCCCACAGGTAAATAGGAAGTAATCACAAGGTCGAGAAAAAGGATCCATGACAGCAGAGAAATGTTCTGCTACTTTCAGACATGCTGGAGAAAGACAGGGAACAGGGGCTAGAGGAGGCGAGATAAGGGGGTGTTAGGGTATGGGGTGGGGGGAGTGGAAACAAATGGACAAAAAATATATATAAATACAAGTTTAAATACAGAACAATTACAAGTACATAGGTGTGTACACAGCCATGTGTTATCACTGTTATGTTTAAAGGGTCTTGTAATGGTGGTGAGAAAATTAGCTCTCTGACAAAACACCTTCGCTCAGTAACAGGCTTTTATTTTTAAAATCTTTTGCAAAAGAGAGAACAGAGTTAAGTCTTTCACTTCAGAGTAGTCCTGGTCTGAACATCCCTTCTGCTTCACAATTGTCCTTCAAAGCTAGAAATACTTGTGCTGTTTCCTAATGTTGAGCCTCTGTGAGTTGTTTGTCATGGGAACACAGACTACCAGACATTTCTAGCATATTCTCTAAGAGACCCTGATGTTATGGCTATGAAACCTGTGCCTTGACTGTTCTAATGGCAACAACCTCATGCTAGCTCCAGATGCAGTTACACAATTTTACTTAAAGAGACAAGGTACGTGCATAAAAACAACTTCCCAAATCAAGTCTTGTGCTCCAACAGCCTTCCAGACTGGCCTCAAACATTAATGATCAAATCTTCTCAATGCATGCAAATGTTAAAGTATATGTGGCTTTATGTGACACAAGTTTAGGCCTTAAAACAAGAGCACAATCCAACCTCACATAAAGAACACTTAAATTAAAGAACAATCAAATATATAATCATATACTGAATATATAGATTTTTTAGGACATATTAAGTACATTGATTAGCCTGTATAGTTTACATATATGATCTGAATGTAGAACTGGAGCATTGACATCAACATTTAAAGTTTTGTACACTGTTTAAAAGTACATAGTTGATTTACAGTACATTAAATATAAAAACATTTATATTATATGGGCTCTCTATTCAGCAGGAAGATTTTAAAAGGAACAAATATATTTGTAGGGGACTTGAACATTTATGGACTGCTTAGACTTTTCTGTATTTGACCTCAAATTAATTTTCACATTTTAATTTTCATAAACATAGCCTAGATAAGCAATATCTGCAATGTAACATAACTGTTGACAAGCCCTGCACACTTTCAGAGTGGTGTTTTAGCCCATTAATCTATCCAGAACAGCTTCAGCTCTGGGAAGTAGGTGGGTTTCCTCAAATAAAATACTCGTTTCAGGTTATTCTGCAAGATTTCAGTAGGGTTAAATTCAAGACACTGAAATTCTAAAACATAATTCTTCTTTAACCTGCAGCAAAACAAGCCCAAATCACAATACTACCACCACCATGTTTCACAGATAGTAAAAGGTTCTTATGCTCAAATGCTCAAATTTTCCTTCCGCCAAACCAAGAGGAGAGCAGGCAGCAATTTTTCAGACTTTCTTATAAATGTCCTTCTTTTTATGCCAAGGTACAATTCCACAAACATATATTGTGAAGATCACTCACACAGGTTGATCCCTTTCTCTAAATATCTAATAAACAGGGTGCCTGCTTTCCCATTGACTGAGAACACCGAACACCTAATTTCATCTTCAAACTAAGTGCTAATCCTGGAGGCTAAATATAGTCAAAAAGAAATGATTTGGTGTAATACTTTCATCACAGTAGATAAATTTTTTTCTTCCTTTTGGGAGTGTTAGGAAATCAGATTATGTTTTATAACATATTTATGGAGAAACATAGAATATTATGAAGGGTCACAAAATTCCTAACACCAATATATCTGAAGTACTAGAATGATCACCCAGTACTTAATAATTAGATAATTAGTTAGCACACAAACATCATCCAGCTCTATTTGGACGTGTTGGGACTGAGAGCCACCGTCACACCACCACAAATGTTATATGTTCCATCTTGTTACCTTCAATGTTCTTCCACTGGTAATAGAACCCCAACCCTATCACTGTGCCGATGAGGGAGGAGACAAAGAGAACCAATAAGAGCTTAATCCTTTGTCTCCTGTCCAATGACTTTGGTTCTTCAGACTCTGGCTGCTCTGGTGACAGAAGCTGGAGAGGTACCTGAAGAGGGACCATGGGTTGGTGAAGTGTTTTGCTGTGTTCCATGCTTTGCTGTTTATGTTCATTCAAAATGCCTTTTAAGGATTCCATATGAATTTTCACCAGAACAACATATTTTTTTTGTTATCTAAAGTAGACTGCAACAGTTAGTTCCAATTAATTCAGCAAATGCATGAATTCTGAAAATACATGTACAGGTGAGCACATATAAACAAATATGGCAAATAAACAACTGTCCAAGTTTCACAGACGTGTGTCAGAACATTTCAGACCAATTTGGTTTGAGTAATAAAGGAAGTTATAACAGTTTGAAATGTTACTGGTAGCATAAATGTGTATTTGTGGTGGAAGATCTGATCATTGCAAGCTGTACCTGCAGAACGGGTGAGTTTTGATCCATCTTGTTCTTTTCACTTGTTTTCAAAGGTTTTCAAACATCAGAATTCCTTTTCCATCAGGGTCCTGCACACATCTGCGCCTGCTCTTTCTTTCGCCAGAATCTCTCCTTCCGTCAGCCTCGCAGTCATCCGAGCACTATCTTTCCTCATCACCCTCTCTGCTCCTCTCTTCATACGCTGATAAAGCCCACTGACCTGGCCCCTTCCCAGAGACCCCTCTCAGTTTCTTCTTTTCTCTCACACTCCGTCATACCATCTGGCCCTCTTAACAGACCTAGTGTGGGTTTATAAGAATGAGATAATGCACGCTTGAGCAGTTTCGACGCGACTTGGATGAAGTATCCGTTCATCTGAGAAACCACAAGCACAAACTTGCTCCAGGGGCCCCAACAAGAGCCAGACTTTTCAGTATCAGGAAACAAGTGAGTAAGTCGAGGGTAATTTGTGACTTTATTTTCTTTCACAGGGCGGATCTCTTCAAGGTCAGTAAAGCTGCACTTACCACCCCCCCTCTCACACACACACACACACATACGTCGACACTCTGCACTATCAGTGGATTGCGAGGCTGGTGTGAACTGATAGACGGAAAGGACGCGTCTGAGAGTTGACGCATCACGTCACACACTGTATGGGAGAGAGCACGTTCGGTGACTGCTGCATGCCAAACATGATGAGAAATAGAGTGTAGGACACACCTGCTTGACTGTGTATTAGAGGCAGTGCAAGTCAGCAAAGAGATTATGTGCAGTAAGTAGAAATGGGTATTCAGGCACTTTTGTTGTTGTTATCTAATGTTGTTGTTATCTAGCTTTCAGTGCATACAGTACTGTGCACCTGCAAATAACATGAGCATTTTTTCATGTTACATAACATTATACAGTCAGTTCTGATTTTATGTACAATATATCAATGCATTAGAAATGTAACATGACCATTCTGTCATACATGAACACACATCAGTACACAGTGTGAACAGCATGAAAGTGTCCATGGAGCAGTTTGGGGGGAGGGTATCTCAGAGGTGCCACTGGTAGTCTTAGATGTGCTCTTTTGGAGCCTAGAATTGCTTGAAGTTACCATCAGATAACTGGTTTGACTCAGTCAGTACTATCTCAATTCTCTTTTATCATGTCTGTAAGGGCCACAGCATTTAAACTGTAGAAAGAAAAGAGGGAACATGCTGATCTGGAGGGCCAGCTGTGTTCCAGGATGCCATCAGGACCCAGTGGAGGTGGTGAGTGACAGGATAATGATGGCTAAGCTTTCATCCCTGTTGGATAACATCTCCCAACCCATGCAAGACAGTGTGACAGCACTGAGCAGCTCCTCCAGTGACAGGCAGCTGCACCCAAGATTCTGGGGGGTTTTCCTTTCAGTTGCCAGACTTTACAACCATCAACGCACAGTTGACCAGTGACCACACACACACACACAAGCAAACACACATCCAAACACTGAGGAATGATCAGTGATATATTTTGTCTTGTGTGCAACGTTTTTGGTGTAATTTGTAGTGAGACATTTTTTTCTGGTGTATTATTACTGTTTCTGTCATTGGCTGCTGCTATAACGCAACTGAGGACTCTCCAATGTGTATCTGCTTTTTATTGTATCCTTCAGTGTTAAAAAGATGCACATTTCTGTGCGGATGTAAATTTCCCACTTGTGGGAAATCATATCTTAAAGGGATATCTTATCTTAACAAATTTCACAAATCCATGCAATGACGAGGGGCACTGAAGAGATATGTTGAAGCAAATCGGTGATCTCCCTACTAACTCACATAATATGAATTACTTTCTTACAAAATAAACAAATACTTTTTACGGCTTTCCTGTCTTTTAACTGGCATAAAGACCCATTATCACACACTGAGAAAAATAAGTTTGCTTGTCTGCCTAGGGCTTTTGCACAGTACTGTATGTGCACTTCAAATTGACACATATCTATTTACACACAGGGCCAGAATTACTAAGGTCTGGTATTTTTCAAGTGCAAAACCAGCCTTACGATCCTCAATGAGCAGCAAGGTTTTAGCAATGAACAAGAAGGGTCTAGATTCATTTATAACCCAAAGCACTAAAAGATTGATAGCATGTTTTTAGCTAACAAATATCACAACATCATATTATATTTCATATTTATTAGAAACAATCTTTTCTTTTTGTTTCTGTACCTTGAAAAGTTTCACACACAACTATTCTAAGTTTGGAAATGCCGTGATAACAATACAATACCAATTTCAAATCCAGTTTTGCCGTATTAGGAAGCCATTAGTGTAGACTGCAAATGTGTGAGCATTCATTCTAATTTGTTGTTAAACATGAATATCCCGAATGTTTGATATTTAGGAAGTGGGGGTTAACCTCACAAAACCTACTACCTACAGAAGGTTACAGTATGAGATCTTATTTACTAACTATAATATATATTTTAATATACAATATGGTGTTTCATGTAAGTTAGCAAAAAACATTAAGTAATTTCAAACAGTATTGAGGAAATGTTGAGGGCAGGAGCAGCAGTTACGGAAGTATCCCAACACCATTGGGCTAGAGCTTGGTCAAATCTTATATATACATTCCATTGGTTCAGAGTATTGCCAATCAATAGCTTTAAATTTAACTACACTCAACACGATTGGATGAGAGTGCTGTAGCTAGTTGCTAGTTGCTCTCACCCCCTGTCCGTTCATCTGCTCCGTCAACAAAGATCTCGTGACTGGATTGAAACTTTCATCACAATATGGACAAAATATGGTCAGTACTGGGACTAATTACAGGGACTTTTACGGCATTGCATTCAAATACGTAGACTTAAATATTTAATTAAATTGTTCCCACCATGCAGCAGTAGCGACGTCCACTCTTCAACAGATGTTGGAGTTTATGTGGAAGTGTGTATCCATTCATTCTGTAGAGCATCTATGAGGTTGGACGAGGAGGTCTTCATTCCATTTCATCCCAAACATGTTTGATGGGGTTGAGGTCAGTAGTGTATTTATTTACTCAAACTGATAAAATTACAAATAAAAAAATGTTTCGGTCTCTCTAAGAATGTCTCAGAAGAAGCAGCTTATAAACTCGACTTCCTTTTTTTAAACTTTATTTTATAATACAGTACAAATGAGAGCTTGATTGCAAAAAATAACACGTTGGCATACCTCAGACCGTAAACATACACACATTCACATGTTTATAAAGGACTTTAACTGCTCAGTATGCAAAAATAACAAAGCACTTATATATATGTAATAAATGAATGAAAGACAAACAAAAGTAAGTGTCCAAATGGAGGTCCATCACATACTGTAAACTGCAGTACCATGAGGATACATGCACAACAGTAAGACATGTGCTAACTGGGAGCAAATTTAATTAGACTATATAAATCATAAAATAATATTTTTTTTCTTGAAAGAATGGAATCTGTCCTTTTTGATTGCATCAGGGATTACAGGAATTTTAACGTAGAGCAGGAACTTTTTTCCCTTTTAAAAAGGGAAAAAAGTTACATGATGCTACAACAGTGAGAAACTGTCAATGTATTCAAACCAAAGAGCTGAAGAAAGGCTGCAGTAGAAAAGAGGAATATGTCTAGAGATGGTGCAATGCTGTGCAGAACATAAACAAACATAAATATTTTTAAAAAGCTGAAGAAGGCAGAGATATTAAAAGGTATGCATTTTCAGGGAATGTTATGCATTTTCCACAAAATACTTAGAACTTTTAAGAAGTTCATTCCTAGATTTGTGCTGTAATTTTAAGGTAGCATCAAGTGTTTTTTGTTTTTTTTAGCAGTAGCATGAGAGATATATTTTTCTCTCACTAATACTAATGGGTCCTTTAAGGAATTTGTGCAAAAGGTTCTAACCATAGCCATCACTCTAATTGTGTTGTTAAAAGCTGTGACTAAGTCTTGTCTCTAAATAGACCTCTTATGTCTAGCCAACTGCCTAACATACTGAAATACTTTGTAACTGTTACAACACACCTCATAATGTAATAGAGCAATGTTCATATGGCCTTTTTTTGAGGGACATTCCATGTCACGAAGTATCATGTTGATAACACATGCTTATGATGTAAGTAAAACAGTCAAATTTACTTCCAAGTTGTTTTCAGTGCAAAGCACTGCGAGATCTTAAATCATATATTTTAGGTATTATGTTACTATGCATGTCATTTTTCCAAACGATGTGCTTTTTTATGTTGATCATCATTTTTTGTTCAATAAACATAGCATGCAAAACAAACACAAATGAATCCTGGCCCACCTCATTCCATTTTTAAGCCCTACCACTTGTTGCATGCATCTGTGCAAGCACAAATTCCATTTGTTCAAGTTGCTAAATGCCTGTGTCAAAACACTGAAATACTGTATCAGATAGTTGGAGTGATTCCCCATTTTAGTAATGCGAGTACAACACTAACTCTATCCTCGTTGGGTGTTTTTTTCCGCAAGGCAGGGGATTTTATGAGAGGCACGCTGGGAGTTGAAGGCATTGATGAAGGCAGACAGTTCTGCTGGGGCGTCAGTACAGTACATTACCTCTGCACCATTCCAGCTGGAGAAGTCAGTCATAGACGGGTCCAATATCAATAGCGAACCATAACCTCTCACTCTACTCAATTTTTCAATTGTACAACAAGTGAAATCCTCAGTGTAAATATTAAAAATTGAACCAGTCACAAATCGAGATGGCGTGCTCACGATTTTGCAGTCAATCAGCTATGAAGTCCTTTGAGAAACTCTAGCAGGGCCGGTGAAGGCAAAATGGGATCCAAAGGCCATGCACAAAACAACAGTGCCTATAAAATTACTAAACCCTGGGCTTGCTGTTGAAGCAAAGCAGATGGACAGAGGAAACCAGGAGAGGGCAAGGAAACAAAACACACACAAAACAATGTGGCAACCACAAAATCAAAGCACAGTCAATTGTGTATCTTAGATTTGATATCAGCATGAGGAATACGGGTCCTCCTCCAATCACTGCCTGGCCTGCTTGGCACGTTGTGTGTGGCACTTCATGCACAGAATTCTTCCATCCAATGGGTAACAACCATCAGCGTCTGCCTCTATGGAGAGAGGACGGCTACAATCCTGGATAAATAAATAAATAAAAACACATAAATAAATTAATTTGCTGTATAATCTCAATGAGTGGGAAGAATGTTACATTACAGAGACACACACACACACACACACACACACACACACACACACACACACACACACACACACACACACACACACAC
>JBBKCR010170264.1:0-15386 GCA_037577295.1 Ladigesia roloffi | reverse complement strand
AAATGATACATAAATGATCTTATTTGTTTGTAATCAATCTTTCCTAAACCAAATGTGTCCTGTCCATTTCTAGCCATCACACCTAAGAGTGAAAATATGCTGATTGTGCTGTCAGGCCCTTATCATAAATCAACCTTAAGTTTGCATTTGTTTCAAGTAAAGTTCCTAAGAATACATCCAGCCATGGTAAAATAACACTTCCGAATAACCGATGATTCTTCAAACATGCCATTCATGCTGAAAGTATTCGTTTTCTTTCCGGATCTCACAGGAACATTATATATTTGAAAACAAGTTTTCTGAACTTAAGCTTTATGTATGAGCTTTTAGTAACGGCAACCATTAGCAGGTTCGTGTTTCTTGTACCTGGTAACAGCTGGTATAAGCTTAATGCCTGAGCATGGCTTATGAGCTTTTTTCCCCTTTGACATATATGTAACTCTCCTCTAATATACATTTAAGTTGGCTGGTGCACTCCAGCACTGCTTTTTAAGGGTTGATCATGCAGAAGCTTTAAGCGCTGGTGGGAAAATATATTGGGTCATGAGCTTTTGTCTTATTACAGTCGAACATGCTCTCCCTCCACTAAGAGTAGACGACATAGCTTTGCGTTTAGCTGAATGGAATGCAATCCCACATATGAATGGGGTTGATTTGCAACTTATTATATATGGAGCTTTCAACTATAAGTTTGAAACGAATCTGAAGGCATTTTAATCACTGCTCCACTGTGGCAAGAAGGCTTAGGAGACGTTTGGAGCTACTAATTAAAGCCATGGTGACTGGCTGCTCCTATCGGAGCAAGCCGGATTGAGCCAGCTGTTGTCAAAGGTCCGCAAGTGTACACGTACTTTATTTAAGCGCTTTTCTGTGTGTTTGGGACCATTGCCTGAATATTGGACTTACTGAATGATTTGAAAAGACCTGTGCTTGACAAATATTTCTTGGGGTCTTTGTCGTTGGTATCATCAGCGGCAGTGGCGTAATTATCATCATGTGATTCCTAGGCCGGGATATACAGACTTAAGTCAAACCTTTATCACAGTGTGTTTCTTAAGCCCTTGAGAATCGGCTGAAGCCTACTCAGGATGGCATTATGCTGGATTTTTTCTTTTGAAGTCTTACACAATGTGCACCTCCTCCTTTCAGCTCCATTTTTTTCTAGGTGGAATGGCTCTTTTCTTGCCCCAGCACATTTACCACAACAATGATGAGACCTCCATTAGACTTTCAGTCGTTTCTGTAAAGCTTAAAATAGAGTGGGTGGGCAAAATTTTAGGAGACACAGAAACGTCCCAGTGTGTATGTGTGTGGCCTTACTGCATCATCATTGTCCATATGTAACTCTGTGGGGTATGAGATTACCCCTGGCTGTATAAGGTGTCTCTCTAACTGACCCCCTATAGGGCCAATTTGAGGGGGTCATTGTACTGTAATGTTTTGCAGTAGCTAAAGAAAGCATCCAATTATCATTGTAAAAGTCTCACAGGGAGTGGGTATGGTGGGGGATTGATGGGTTTCAGCTTTCTACCATGGGACAGAATTGTTTCATCTAGTCTCCATCATTCCTAAGAAGGTTTCAACGTCCAGCTGCCTGCAGAGATCAGAGGTCAACCCTGTGACTTGGATGTTCTTGCCAGGCCGTACACTTGCTCACTAAGTTTCTCTGTCTCTATTTCTCGCTCTCACTCTTTCTCTCCCCTTCTTTCTCTCGCTATCTCTCTCTCTCTTTCTCTCCCCCCCCCTTTCTCTTTCTCCCTCACTCTCTTTGCTTCTCTGTCTCTCTCTCTTTTTCCACATATTGTTGTTTCTCTCTCTTTTTTCCTCCAAAGCTCTGGCATTCACACCTGTCTCCATAATTTGCAAGCAGGGCCAGAGTAGGATTGATTTATATCCATTTATAGGCTCTGTTGCGGTTACGACCTTTTTTTATTTGGCCAGAAAAGGGCATAGACAGAACAGATTTGAATAGAAACTGGACACAAGGATGCCAGTCGCAAATCATGTGCTTTCTGTGAGCTCAGCGTCAGTGTGAGCTGCCATTCATGTGCAAGGCCCTTTTTTCATCACAGCTCTATTCTAAACCACTGTCTCTCCAATTCCTTTCTCTATCACTCTTCCACTCGGTATCTGGGTGTCGGGGGATGTGGTGCATGTGTGTTTTTTGGGCGCTTGTGTGTCTATGAGGGAGTTTTTACTCTCATCCCCCTCATTATCAACTAGGCAGTAGTACCTAATCCACATAATGATATATGTAGGACAGGGCTGGGTGGCAAGGTTGCAGTAGGGATTGCCTGTTTTCTTAGGAATGTGTATCTGTGTGTGTGTGTGTGTGTGTGTGTGTGTGTGTGTGTGTGGGATATAAAATAGGTTAAAGGGAACATTTAAAACCACAAATCAGCATATCTAGAAAAAAATTAGTTAAAATGTCTGTTATCATTTACAGAAGAGGAAGACAAATTGTAGTGTGTCTTTGCTACACTCAAGGCTAACTTTAAGTAATAATTCTCAATTGTGTTCAACTTTTTAAGCACTGTAACAAGTGTTTGACATGCGTTGTTCACTTTTTAAGGAAATTAAATATAGATGCATTTATATTTATATGTTATTATATGTTCATATGTAATGTTATATGTTTAAATTATATTCTGCTATAATATATTTACATTATATTCTGCTGTTCAAACATTTGCATAAAACTAAATGTGATGATGCTCTTTTTAACAGAGGTTTGTAAAATCAGCTCTTGTCACAGTTCCGTGAAAAATTGAAAACGATTCCAGCAAAAGAGGATGCACTGGATGTGACTGAGGGGCAAAATACTCAGTACTTTTCTGATTGTCTCTTTTTAAGGTATGGTAAATACTAAAGTTACTTTTGTTGGAATTTAGCAACACGTATTACCCTACCATAGGAAGAGTGCTTTTCATTCAGTCTTGTAATT
Source organism: Ladigesia roloffi (assembly GCA_037577295.1). NCBI lineage: Eukaryota > Metazoa > Chordata > Actinopteri > Characiformes > Alestidae > Ladigesia > Ladigesia roloffi. The sequence continues at coordinate 12,442 of JBBKCR010170264.1, read as the reverse complement.
CTGTTTTAACATTCTCCTGTTTAAATGAATTTATCAATGTATATCTTTGACATCAGACAAAATGATTTAGGATTTATGACAAATCAGCGTAACTTCAAAGTGATGTCATGGCGGATGCCCATGGTGAAGTGCTCAGGTATTGTCTCCTTCCATCTTTCCTCGAATTCCTGAGAGAATTCCTGCTTCTCACAAAGCTCCGGTGTATAAGTGGCTTATGGAATGTTGGGTGGGGGGGTTCTCCCTCTCCTATGCCCCCCCACCCCCCCAGCCCTCTGTTCTTTTGTCTTGTCGTCATGGAGATATTAGGAGGGACGACGGTGAGCCTTTAATCTCCATGTGCAAGACAAGTTTCTCTTTGTTTCATGCATACATAGACAGCTACCTTCAAACCCCCACCCCTCCGCTTTGAATCTATCTTGCTTTTAAATCAACTACCTGCAGGCCATATTGATGTATCGCGCCAAACACTTTTCATTCCTCCTATGGAATCTGCCCCATTTCCTTTTTTCAGCCCCACCCTTCTTTAGATCTTTCTAATCAGTGAGATCTCATATCTAAATGACTCTTGTTTTAAACAAACTCTTGGAAAGCCTCTGAAGAAAATGTCATGGTCTAGGAACATATGTTGCTTTATTATTTTTTTAGAAGGGAGAGGGGTGAGTGACAAAGTCATCTTAATAGAGAGAAAGCGAGAAAAAAAGATAGCATGCTGTTATGTAAAAAAGTGTGAAAAGAGGATGAAGAGATGAGCCTTTTTAACAGATCATTAAGTTCACAAGGTCTCAGAATAGAACTAGATCCTCCTGCATTCTCTCTTTCGCTCTACTCGTTCTACTCTGTCCACCACCGAAGGAGCTGTAACCTCAAAAGTCAAGACCACACATACGTTCGAAAGTAATGAATAGCTTTATTCAAAATGGTGCATTTAAAGAAATACAGTATGGAATCATAACCCAAATCAGACTCCAACCTACATCATGTATAAGCAGTGAAGCCACACAGCTGATCTCAGAATAGTGAACAAAGATCAATTAGGTTATTGTCGGGTTATTGTCGGGTTTCAGATTCAAATTCAAAGAGGTATGCAAATTTGCAGAACCATTTAAAGAGTTTGAAGAATCACTTTTTGGCAGCTTGAAAACCGCATATTACCATTTTAAATGTTCCTTTTCACGGTTTTTAGCAGTTATAAGGGTCTGTTTGCAGAATAATGTGTCATATCCTGAATGATATTTAGTAAATTAATCTGGGTGCTACAGCTTTAAGCAACTAAGTATGCTCCTGCGGACAGCCATCAAGTTCTGGCAGACGATCACTTTTTGGCACAACACCTGTTCTTTCGGCTCCCAACTGGCTCTTACTTTATTATCATCTGTAGCAGTGTTTCGCGAGTAGGCTTCTTAAAAAATCTGCCCAAACCAACTCACCAGGAGATACAAGCCCGCAAAACTAGTCGCAGATAATGACCCAAAACCCGACCCAGAGGAAAAAATCTAATAGTATACAACACATTTTGATCGATAATGGAATGTGTTTTGTAACTTAAATGTATTTGCCTGGGACTACTGCTGTGTATAGGAAAAGAGTTAGTTGTGCACTCAGTTCATTTTCTGCATTGGAAATAAATAATGCATTTTGAGTAATCTATATGAAAATGTAGGCATATGGGAAGGCTATAAAACACAAGATGGACTTCACTTCGGACCTTCTACTGGGGCAATATGTAATAACTGGACCGCGGTGACTTTTAATGGAATGCCCCTGGTATAGACCATAGACCTATTATAACTAAAGTAAGTTTTGCATAATATGTCCCCTTTAATGATTAGGTGGCTTGGCAGTTGTTTTTGGAGGTTATGGCTTCTGAGAAGCTGTTTGGAGAACTTCTGGTCTAAATAATTTAGCCTTCATTCATCATCATCACACAGTGACCTGCAGCGTGATCACAGCTGACCATCAAAGCCTCTTAAAAGCCTCTTAAAAGATGTATTTACCCAAGACTTCAAAGGGAACGTTCCAGAAAAAGCTTAGTAAAAGTTTATGTATGCTCATAGGTCACAATGAAACAGGGTTGGGTAATGTGGGAAAAAGTAGATCATAACACTATAACATCATGATATTTTCTCTGACATCTGAGAAGTTGGACAAAAAAAGAGCCAGTAGTGCCACCTATAAAAAAGATACCGTGAGCTCACTATTTTTATATTCAGCGTCAAGGACTAATCATGCTCTGTAGTGAAATAGCTAGTATATAATGGAAGAGTAACTCGCGATGTAGTGCTGCATTACATAGAGGCAGCCTTATTTAACCACCATCCACTGAATTTTGAGATATATACTTAAATCTGAAAAACTAAGATGCTTTTGTTCATAATTCTGCTGCTCTTTTCTAGTTATTATAAAGAAAAATGAAACAGTTCTTCTGGCTCATATCATTTTGCTTCACATGTGTTAGACTTTGGATTTTTTTTTTCTTTTTTTATGTACACTCTTCTCATTCCATTGCTATGGTACAGGTTAATCTTTATCTAATTTGCTCACAAGACTTTCTTTTCAGAAATGTAGCAGTGTGCAACCGAGTCTTACCAGTGGATTGGCACAAATGGCCAATTGGCAAACACTCTTATCACAGCAACTTATGAAATGTGTGCAACCAGTAAAAGTTGAGATACAAAAGATATAAAAAGAGCACTTTTTTCAAACATGTCTTAGATTTTTTTTTAATTTAGGCGAAATAAATTCAGTTATATTGCACATTCTAACAAGGGAACATATACCTAATGGAAATATGCAAGTACATAGATACATTGCATTGTTGTGAACAGTTGCAGACTGGATTGAATGACTCTGTATGTAAAACATAGGGTTGGTCTAGTTGCAGAAACATGGTAGGTCTTTGGAAAAATATGCTGTAAGTGCTGTGGTCAGGCTGTGGGCTTTTTGTGGGATGAGAAAATCGTCAGTGGTTTGTGATTCAGTGGGTGATAAAGAGTGAGTGGTGAATCACTGGAAGGGAAGTATCACTGGCACTAGACTTCAAGTCACACTCAGTGGCCTGATTCTGTAAGCATTAGCAGCACCAAGGTTATGCTCTGTGTACTCTGTGATACTAAATCGAACACAGAGGGGGGCAGTATGGGAAAAATGTAAAACCAAGTTTCACTATACCTCCATCTGAGAGACTGTGACAGATAAAATCCAGTGTGTCCACAAATACTATTAACAACCTTGAGTAAAAAATATTGTCTAGACAGTCCACAGTGTTGTAGCTGAACTCCTTCTTCCCTTCTGCTACCAGATTCTAATCTGTGCACTCACCTGATGCTACTCAGCTGTGGAATTTCTTGTTGGGTATCAATCGTTACGTTATGTGTAATATCTTGCACAATAGTCTTACCATTGTGATTTGTCACTACTTATGTCAATATGACCTATTGTGCTCAAACATACTCAGAATCACGAAGAACTCCAAACCACTGTTTTAACCTCAATATAAATAATTGTCTCCAGTGTTTTAAATATAATTTTGCAATAAATCCACATATAAAACACAACTATTTGTCTTTGTAATCAAATTCACTCTTCTTTAGGTTCTGACAAACTGCATTTATAGAAGACAGTGCTCAGATTAGAGCATTTTGTTGGTGTGTGGTGACATCATTTATCACAGTGTCGTTAAGTAATGTAATACTGTCCAGTGGAACAGTAAACTGTGGAGCAAATGTGTCTTCCTCTGTAAAGCAGGGGCACGTTTCTCCTCATGTATCGCATGGTAAAGACCTTTGCTTTGTCATGGCTGTATTTGTGGCCTGCTGTGTGCTGCATTCTGTGCCAATCAGCCATGGAACTGTATCATTGAGCTGTGACTGAAAAAACAATCTGCCAGTCCAGGAGCGGAATGTGTGCTTGTATATATGACACCACGCCCCACCCCACCTGTCACTCTTCCTTTTCTCACTTCTCTCCCCCTCCGCTGCTTCTGTGTACCCACTCTCCTCCCTACTGCTGCAGCCTCTCAAAACATGCAGAAGTCTTGTTGCCACTTGCAGGTCATATATTGAAAGGTCCTAATCTGTGTACAGTATTTGTCAGGAAACGATTGCTCCCTTTTTTCTTCTTCTTTCTGTCCCTGTTTTTTCTCTCATGGTTTTCGTCAGTCCAAGTGCTGTAGGGCCAGTTAAGTAGTTAAAGAAAATCTTTGCATGGGGTCACTACTAGGTAATTTCTATATGGAAAAATAACTAGTAACAATCAATGTGATTCCCATCTTGAACAAAGACGTCCATGCACTTCAGTGTATTGCTAAGGAAGACTGCTGAATCACTTCTATGCCGTAACAATCTCATTAAATGAATTGAAGTCTGTGCTCAAAAATGAAGTCTGTGCTCATAGAAATAGGAACGTACTCTTGGCAACTCCCCGGAAACCGCAAGTTGACCACACGCTCTTTTGTCATTTAACACCCTTTAGTCTTCAAAACCCAAATTTAAGAAGTTTACCGCACATATTGCCTGCTTTGGCAATATGTGTCTTAAGATAACTTGTAATCATCTTTCTTGCTAGTGGGCATTCCTATTATCCTATTATCCCAAAACTGACAGTTCATTTCATCCCCTCTCTGAACCAAAGAACAGACAGTGATTGTTCTACTGATCAGAGGGTTAGTTCTTGAGAGAACAGGTTGGGGTCACACTGTTTTTTGTAAAAGAAATGGCTCATACTAGAAGCCACTGGGAGGTCACAGACCATCTATGGTGGTCCACCTATGGCAAACCACAAGAAATTCCTAAGGATTAGGGACCCCTCATTTGTTTTTCCCTCTCTTGTGGTTAGCAGTTACTAGCTATTGGCTGTAGTTTTTTTATTCTTTTACCTCCAGCAGTGTCTGAAATAGAAGAAATTGACTGATGAAAAGGCTGTGATTGTGAAGGGACAAAGCGGGATAACACCTGGTTTCATGACAGTGTCTTCCTGAATCCCATCACTTTTTCACCTGCTTCTGTGACCTCCCTCAATAGTGCAGGACCTTTGGCCTCCAGCAGATTGGCACATCTGGTCAGGCGTGTGTGAAAATGTGGTGCACAACTGATATTGTGCTCAAACACACAAATGCACAGACGAAACCTTCATTTATTTTGAAGGTTTTCAAAAGAAAGTTAGACATTACTGGTAAGGGATTGCATAGATTAGTTCAGCGGTTATGAAACGGGGAGCCTACTACTGTGTACGGTTGAAGTAAAATTCTGGAAGCAATCTTCTCATTTGAGAACTAGTAAACACATAAACTCAGTACTTGGTGCTGTGGGCAGCAGTTTACAACTTGGGGAAAGTGGCTGAAATACAGCAGTGGTGAGAAAAGCAGCGATGAACATCCAAGGGTGTTAAAAGTTTTTTTATTATCAAGAACCAAGTATTTAATTAGATTTAAATTATTCTTATTACAAAAGATGAAATCAGGTCTAATAAGTCAAATGGACAGAGGTAATGCAACTGTATTTCAAAGTCACAAGATCATAACCAAAATATAAACTCTTATAAAGTTTTATGGACACATAGAGAATGTCTTTTGGGGGAGTTGTGCAATTATTTGCAAGCTATAAAATTGTGCAGTGGTACCAGCATAATAATAAATTTATATTATTTTCTATTTTTTGCAGTTTACTACAGAAAATTTACTACAAATGTTTTATTGATGAACCTTTTCATTCAAGTTGACTTTTTGTGTTTCATGTACCACTAGAATGGGTGATAGGTGTGCTCTAGAATGGCTGTCAGTGGAAGTTTTGCTTTGGGATATGTTAGAACTCACTCTTCTCTTGACAGGGCAGAATGTATCCGAGCCTTAGCTCACTGTTATCTGTATAAACTTGCCTCAGACATGTAAGATAAAGAGACGCAAGGAAAAAGTCAGTAATAAGAATTGAAAGAATGACTGGCATGAAGGTTCAGGACCAGCCTGACGTCTCTGTTATAAATAAGGCTATGTATCCAGGGCCTGGGGCCTAAGAGAACCTGCTCTAGTGATCGCATCCCAAGGCTGCAAATTTCCTTTGCGGTGACAACCTGCTTGGTTGAGTTGAGACAGAGCTGTTGCTACAAAACTGACACTTGTCCTGATTGCTTTCTTCACCAGCGTTTTAGTGAGAATTGTCTTCAGAAGGGTGGATAGTATCTTTTCATTTTTTCCAATTGATTTCAGTTGTTGTGTCTCAAGCCAAAAGTTAGTAATAATGTTGTTATCAGTTCAGGAGTCCAGTGATTTCTGCATCATCAGTGTTACAGTGCATTTAATTAGATTTTTTTTCATGGGAGCGCTGCTATGTAAAGTGAAATGTCTTTTAAACAAGAATATTCTGCCTCTGTATTCTAACTTTCCACTCCTGTATTGAGTTGTATAGCCTTTATATCGACTTTGTGCAGCAGTGGTCACACATTCCCAAAGCACAGTTTTAGACTTCAAGTCTGTTATTTACTGCTTTCCACTGAAAATAGGTACACCTCCCTAAAAAATTTTACTCTGCTGCTGTGCCACACGACTTCTGGTGTGAAATAAACTTGAGTTAGACTCATTTATTCAGTTTTTTGTTACTTGACGTGATGTGCCAGTAAGGATAAACAGTCTGCTATTGCCCTGGCACTCACTCCACCCCATCATACAACCCCCCCATACTCCCCACCCCCCCATGCACTTCCGGTAATGGGGTAACATATAGCAGCCCTATAGTACCCAAACATTGTGGTGTTGAAATTTACCACCATAACAGCCCACCTGCTAAGAGATTAGTTGTGATATCCTGACTTGAAATGTGTAAATCTCCCTCATCCTTTCTGTCTTTTGTTTACCACCATTTATCACAATTAAGCTTTTGTGTTACATATGGCCCAGCCCTGATAATTCTGTGTGTTCTTTCAAGTATAGCTCCTATACAGCAAAACAAACTAACACGTACGCCAGCATCAAACGCCCTGCTGCTTTTCAGGAGGACTGTTTTTGTTGCCTTCTTCTTTTGTGAGATTCCTTCCTTTTCTTCTCCTCTCCTTTTCCGCTTCTCTCTCTCTCTCTCCCTCTCTCTCTCTCTCTCTCTCACTCACTCTCTCTCTCTCTCTTTTCGTCTGTTCCCCTCCTCCTTTCTTCTCCTTTCCTCCCTCACCCCACCTCTCTCTCTATTCAGTGCCTTAGGCGTATTTCACTGCCTGCCATCAAAGGAAGACTGGCTTAATGGTGTGTAGGTAACTCTGTTGTTAGGCAAAAAAGAAGAGAAGTTGGTTCCCTAACAAAGGACATGTCAGACAGAGGGATCTTTTAGGCCGGACCATAGCCCTTCAGCAGCCTCTGTGAAAGAGAACATTGTTTGGAGGGACACAAGGGGAAGAGGACAAGGGGGAAGGGAGGGATGGATAGTTCTTAGTTTTTTTCTGAAGAGAGGGAAGGGAACCTTAATAAAAGTCAGATTGGTTAGATGAGGACCACCTGTTGAGACAGGGAGACCCCAGTGCACGCATTCAAGGTTTAAATGTGTGGAAATTTGGGAATTTCTCCTTACTATGTGATGCACTTTTTATTGGTTGTTAATTATCAACATGATACTAGCTTTTCTGATACTAATACTGATCAATTCATTCAAGCCACCAATAACCAATCTATGATACATTATTTCGTTTTTGTTTGTGCATATACGCGTGTATAAATTAATGTTGGGCAATAATTAAATTTGTTTGTAAAAATTGTGATTAATCAAATAGTTTTCTGTAGGGATGCACTGAAAGGATTTTTTTGGGCCAAAACCGAAAACCAAAACTGAAAACCATATTAAATCATAATAATATATTTATTTAGCATTCAGAAAATGCACAATATAAAATAACATTGTAAATATTATATTTTCCTTGGCCCCACTCATGAATAGCTTAAAAGCAAAAAGCTAAAATATTATGCATTTAAATATATTCTCTCATAGAAGTTGTGAATGGTTTTTTAATATTCTGAGTGAAGTGACCATATTGCATTCAGAAAAAGATAAACCCGTCCACCAAGAAAGATTTCAACCTGTGATACCTTGATCATCAAGCGAGCGCCTAACCACTAGACCACCAGTGGCGGTAAGAGAGACGAGGCAATCGGGAGGTTTTATTTTATCTAATAAATTTACCCCGACTTTGAGAAAAACGGTTTTCTTAGAAATATAGAAATACACGCACACGCCAGACATCCTGATTCTAATCCAATCCGGCAGGGGGAGGCTGTGATTGCGTCACCCCTAGTAATCCCCTAGTTTTCTTTAAATAAATGCATTCATATATATATATATATATAAAATTTACTTTAAAAGTAGTGTAATGCTTACTCTTATTTTTAAAATACTGCTAAATGGACAGATGTATAAATAATAGCCACACACACACACACAAATGTAAACACACATGAAAAACACTTGAAGCCGCACATCTTTTTGATGCTACTAAGTCAAGTCAAGTCAAGTAGGCTTATATATTCATCCATCCACATACACATTATAAGAATTAAACTGCACTTCTTACAGTTCCAGGTGCACATACAGCAAAGAAACAACATATGCCCTGAAGGTAAAAAATGAAAAAAAATGAACAGTGCAACAAACATTTAGGTATGAAATTGAATAAATCAGCAGATATACATATATTGAGGTCCAAGATGTCCTAAGTGCTGATGTGCCGCATGATGTATATATGATTGGCCATTATAAATCACTGGACAGCGAACTCTGAATGCCAGTTCTGTTATGCCAACTTAAACACATTCAAATAGAGGTCGAGCGATATATCGTTTTGCCATTGCACAGGGTGATGGGTTCGGAGGGAGGGTTAATCCAGCCCATCTAGGCAGAACCAGACCAATTGGGCTTTATTGGACTGTGGCATCCTAAACGTTAAGCTAGTAACACCACAGTGTATTATATGATGTATTTCAGACACAAATATATTAGAAAAACACTATATGAGACATAATAATCACAGTACTAGTAATGTGCTCATGTAGCACATCTTGCTCTCTTGAAATAATTTTCTTTCCCTCATCACACCGCCCCCTAAGGGTGAGGCTTTATACAAGTGGCAGCCTGTCTTCATCTAAAACGCACACACACATACACACACACACATCCTCATGTGTCAGGAGTTTGGTTGGCACCTTATCTTGTGCTGTCTGGGTTCCCTCCCTCTATTGTCTGTATGATTTCACCTCAAGAGCTAATGAAAGCAGAATGAACTAACCACAGCTGAGTCAGCCTGAATGAGAGGTCACCTGCAGCTTTGTGTGTGTGTGTGTGTGTGTGTGTGTGTAGGTGTATTCTTGTATTTTACTATATATACTGTATATATGGAGAGAAAGACAGAGAGAAAGGAACAGATACAAAGTGAGAAAGAGACAGAAAGAAAGAGTGAGCCAGTTTCCTATTTGTTTTAGACTAGAAGATGAGGAATTTGTCAACTTATCTACATTCAGGCTTTGTACATGTCCCCACCAAACACACACACACACACATACACACACACAAGCACACACACACACACAAGCACACACACACACAGACCGCACATATGCTCCTAATTGGTTTCATGTAGACCCACAACGTTGTGTGCGCACTGGATCTACTGTATTTGTATACACAGTCCTCATACCTTCACACAAACACACCAATAACCCCCAGCCTCAGTTCCCTGAGTGTCCAACCAAACTCCCAGTTTCACCCTCGGCTCAATTCACCTGCCAAAAAGAGATCACTGAGCGGTGAGACATCCGCTTTCTATTAATAGCTGAGCCGGCAGTAGCACAGCCAGCAAACTAAGAGAGAGAGAGAAGGGAGAGGGAGGGCAACACCTTGCAGAGACCAAAGAGGACACTCTCTACTCTAATAACAGACCAAATATACATAAGAATATTCTACACATACACAGACATGCATAGTGTTAACACCAATACAGAGAAAACTGTGGAATGACCCATTATACAGCCATTGTAACAGTTTTAAGGGTTCAGGATGGTCTTCGGTTTCTGAGCCACAGTTTAGATTATATCACAGTTCAGCTTGGTAACATTTTTAATCTTCAAATGTTTTTCCCACTATGAGTATATGTATATGTATATGTAATATGCAATATATGTGCTATATGTAATATCAATAAACTTATAGCTAATCCACATACACTTTATCTACTGGCATACCATTATCCTGTAATGCATTCTAGTGCCGTCTCTCTGCCAGGTGGGCTGTGCACATGCACCGGGACGTTCACATGATGTTTTGTGTACAACAAAACATGATTTTTCTTCCACTGACCCATGGTCAATTTTGTATATTTTTGTGCTCGCTGTGGACATATTTTTTCAGCAGTGGACAGGGAACTGAGTGGACTGTGGCTATACAGCCCTATCACAGATCAATTTTTTCAGCCAGTTGTGCTACAGTAGCTCTTGTGCGGGACCAGACCAGACAGTCTAGCATTTGCTCACAAAGTGCATCAATGATCTTTAGGTGCCAATGAACCTGTCAAATGTTCAGCAGTTGTCCTAAACTAATTTTGGCAGATACTAACCATTGCATATCAGGAACAGAAGACCTGCTGGTTTGGAGATTCACGACCCAGTTTTAGAGCCATCATAGTTCAGCCTTTGCTGAAGTTGCTAAGACCTTTGTCCACTTTTCCTGCTTACAACACATCAGTTTTAAGAACTGATTGTTTATTTGTTGCCTGTTGTACTGCTGTATAGTTAACTTTGACTTTGACTGTTTCTTCTTAGTGAATGAAACTCGTTCATTAAAGAATGAGCTCAAGCACAAGAATCCCCCTTAGGGTCAAATAAATGGACACCTGGCAACCGCACCGCAGTTGATGTGTGTCCCATTTGGGGTGGTTTCAACTTCCCCTGGGTTGGTCTCTTCGCTTCAAACAGCGTTATTAACACCACGCAACTTAGTGCTGGTAATTATAGCCTTGAGTGGAGAAGACTGTGCTTCGCCTTTCATCAGTAAGATTGAGCATAAGTAGGTAATGTTCAAACTGGCAGTGGCCTTCTGGTATACGTTCTCAACAGAACTAGACCAGAAACTGATGGCCATGCTTCTTCTTCCAGTCTGACAAGCACTGTACAGTGCAAACTGTGGGTAACTGGAAAATGCCTTTGATTTAGGTCTGTGAATATGGAATAAGACAAAGGCTATGAGGTAAAATCTTGGCATGATAATGCAAAAGGTTTCTACACTTGAATTACAAAGTCATTGTTTCACTTTTAATACACTGTGCTGTATTAAAGTAGCAACAGCTAGGACATTAGATAATAGCTAGTCAGCTATAGGCTTTAATTGTTGCACACAATGAGCTAAAATAAAGTTAAAACAGTAGTTGCAGTTATTAACAAGCTAGATATGACCATTAATTATTCGGGAGTGAATACAGTTGGCCTAGCTCTGGTGTAGATGGGGGCATCCTAGCTAGTGACTGGAATTGCTCACAACTAGCAACTAACTGTATGAAATAGGACTGGTCTGCTATTACTTTGCCTACCAAATTAGATAAGCAGGCTAATCTAATAAGAATAGGTGTTATACTAGAAGAAATCTATGTATGGTTTGATCAAGAAGAGCTAAGATGTTACCTGTGATAACTTGACCAGACTGTACATAGGTTTGTTTTAGTATAACACCTATGCTCATAGGATATTGATTAGCCTTCTTAGCTAACGGAAGGGTTTTCTTTACAGCTTGTATGACCTTACAAGGGTAAAAGGTGACCTGATATCTACCTGTTGTAACCAGTTTTTACAGCCCATGGGTATTAGCAATTTTCACTGTGAAGTGTAACAACATGTAAGGTTCAAGATGCGGTGCAATTATAAGGCGAATGGAGTGAATGACAAATCTAAAATCCAAAGGGTATTCCAAAAAGTTCTACAAGAGCACATTACCAAAAAAAACAGAAACAGACTTGGTCGGTAAATATATGAAATAATTCATTTATGAAAAAAAGTTTGAAAGACAGGAGGGAAAGACTAATGAAAGGGCATATCCAATATGAGTCTAGTGGTCAGAAGGACAGTAAAGTCGACATGCACCTAAAACTGTTTGTTTGTGTATATGGAGCCATAATGAAACGTATTTGAAGAGAACACAGCAGCACATGTCAGAAAGTATATAAGTACAACTTGCAAAAAAAATAAGAATGGGACCAGGAAGCTCATAGTCTGATGTTGTAATAGGATAGATCGGCTGGCACTGTGAATTCTGGTTTTCAAAGCTAATTTTAGAACATCAGCAGAGCAGAAAATCCAGGATTCAGATCTTCAGCTGAATTGAGATGAGATCATTGCTGATTATCCTGCTGGCTGCCGCTGTCATATGTCTGGCGTTGAACACTGGGGGGGCGCTGCAGGACTGCAACCCGGGACGCAGCTGGAGACAGTTTCAAG
>JBBKCR010170253.1:0-15386 GCA_037577295.1 Ladigesia roloffi | reverse complement strand
ATTTGAGCGAAATGGTGTTTGTTCCTGCTAAAGAATCTCTTCCACCCAGCCGATTCATCCCTGGCTCAAAAAGGGGCAAATTCCCAGGCAATGTGTATAAGTGGTAATGTATGTTTTACCATGGCAGGGTTAACCCATTATTGCTTGGATGCAATTCTTATTATGATAAAAAATAAACAACATAAAAATTATTTTAATTTAAGCTAAACAATGTTGTAAGTTAATATAAGAAAACATTCATTACATGTCATGAATTAATGCTTCTCTGTTCAGAATAAAATGTAAAAATAATATTATATATATAAATATTATATATTATATAAATATATTATATATAGTCACGCTGAATATACAGTCATAAATGTCTTGGTCTGCTGAAGCATTAAGATCTTCCTTCACTGGAAGGGACCTAGGCCAAACACTGAAAAACCGTTGCGTTCCAATACATCTGTCTATATAGTATACTCCGGACATGGACCGAAGGAATCCGTTGTCAGTTGTCAAATCCTCATTATACGTTCATTCAGCCCCACCGTGTGGTAAGATTATAACTTCATTACGTACAGCACTGCAGCTTCAAAAATCTATGACTAGCATCAAAGAAAACTGTAAACCTATGTGTAAAGCGATGCATCAAATGCAAAATCACATTTTTACTCACTAAACTTCAGACTAAAAAAAGGACAACATAAAGCTAAACTTCACAGATAGAAATAGACTGCCTACACCATATGGACAAAACTATTGGGACGTCTGTCCATTACACCAACAGGAGCTTAAAAATATTACATTAAAATACATAATTGTTTAATGGATTTGATCCTCCTTTGTAGCTTAAACTGCTTTCAATCTTCTTAGAAGGCTGTCCACAAAATGTTGAATTTTCTGGTCATTCATTCTGTAGAGCATTTTTGAGGTCAGACAATTCATGACAAAAACGCCTTGCTCCTTTCCAGTTCATTCCAAAGGTGTTGGATGGGGTTGTGGTCAGGGCTCTTTGTGGACCAGTCAAGTTCTTCCACACCGAACTCATCCAGCCATGTCTTTATGGAGTTTACTTTGTGTCCTGGGACACAGTCATGCAGGAATAGAAAAGTTTCTTCCCCAAACTGTGACCAAATACTTTTGTCCATAAAGCAAACATAGACTTACCTGTCAGGGTATGCTTATATGCACAGGGCTTGTAGTCACTGCCCAGTAAAAATCTTCTGGCTGTTGGAGTGTTTGGAGAGATTATAGGTTATATTCTTCTATGTTTTCCAGACAATTAAGTAAATTGTCAGCTAAATCTATGCAATTTTAATGATCTTCATTATTCTCAATGGAGTGAAGAAGCAGCGGATCAATGCTAAAACACTGATATTTCTATCCTGTCTTCTCCTCTGGTTAATTAATCCTGAAAAAAAAAATCCAAAGCGACCTTTTACTAATTTTACTCAAACATGATTATGAATTGTTTATTTCCTAAGTTAGGGGGTATGTATTATATAACAGATGATAAAATCATTATTTAATTGCAGACATTATTAAAATGATAAAATATCTTTAAAAAGTGCTATTATAATTTATCCTTCAACATCAGGGCCTGACCTCATGAATGCTCTACAGAATGAATGGATACGAATTCCCACAAAATCTTCTTGAAGTCCTTGCAAGAAGAGTGGAATCTGTTCTGGCTGTAAAGGGGAATTAACTACTTATTGACGTTTATGTATTGGAAAGCAAGTCCCTTTGGTGTAGTAGTCAGGTGCCCCAATATATTAGTTTATATTGATGCCTGGCAGATTTTACTGTAAAATTTTAATTATTTAGATGTTAATGTTTAATATCGAGCTGCTTTTGCATTTCCAGCCTAAGTGAATAATGGGGTTTATTCCAACTTGGGTCAATTTTTTAAGATAAAGATAAGACAAGATAAACATTTTTATTAGTCCCCCAGGTGGGAAATTTGCAATGTTCCATGAGCAAAATGGACAGAACAAGAGAAGAAAGTCAAATCAGCATACCTAATAGAACTAAATCTATAAAATACAATAATGTAATATAAGAAGTACACCATATATATAATATAAAAATATAAATATGAAGTTTGTACCTGTATGTATCTATATACAACTATAATAAACATTTGTGGAATATGTATGTAGGTATGCACTGGGTATATGTATGAGTACATAAAAACACAAAACTTTGGTTTTTGTCTAGATAAAAGCTGCCTTTTTTATCTAGAATGAGTCAAAAAGACATAATAAGTCGGTTTAGGTGCTTAAATGGTCATGTTTTGAGGATGTATTAGTTTGAACTGCTGGTCGTCAGGAGGAGTGGTTGCTAGGCTGGGTTCTCTGGTTCTGCTGGGAGGAGACGCGCCAACGGCTCGGACTGGTGGCTCTCTATGAGTCCCTCTGCTTTCACTGATGCTATCTCTGTCACCCTACGATCTTGGAAGACTGGACTGCAGATAGACTTTAAGGTTTGTGGGCGCAATTCTGTCTTTACGAAGACATTTGTGCTCCTCGCTCTCTCTTATTGTCCGTTTAGCTTTAGTCTGTAATGTAAACGGTTAGCCATGAGGCTAACATTGTATTATTGATGAGTACCTAAAAACGTCAAGTGCAATTAGTTTATTGCTTATTGTCTAGGGCTGAGTCATGACAATAAATTAATTACAGAATTATTTTATTCAATTTAGCTGTTTATTTAGCTTCGCTGAGCAGAGAGCCGTCAACTGTTAGCCAGTTAGCCTGCTCGACATTATTAGCTTAACTAGTGTTTAGCTAACTAGCCAGGTTTGTTACCTTTTGTGTTCGTTTCTACACTTCATATAGTATATTGTTTTGTAAACTAGTAAGCCCTGGTTAATGTGGTATCATTTAGGTGTCTCAAATGTGTTGAGGGATATGATAACTAGCTAACTGGCTAAATTTGCATAGCTTTGGGGTTTCCAGACAAGAAACGTTATTTGCCAAAACGAGTCGTTTGATTGCTTATACATTGCGAGTACACATACTTGGTGTATTTTATTAGAGGCCTGCCAATAAATTGTTTTATATCAGGGAAGAATGGTGGGATAACGTTTTGATTTACTCAACCGCCTTGGTTGCAGGCAGTGGCCTAACGATGGAGCTGGACTTGGGTGCTGGAGGGGACAGCACCCGGAGAAAGGTGGAAGGCATCGGGGAGGCAATGGAGATCACGCCGCTGGAAATGTATGATTCAGCCAGGGCCAAAATCGCTGCCAACCTACGATGGATCTTTGCAAAAGCTTACGGAATCGGTAAGCTATTCTTGTCCTCTCGTCGTCCCACGATATTTATTCTTGTCCCAATTGGATGAGAAGGGCCATGGCTGTCAGTCAAGGCAGCTGGAGTTTTTCAGTCAACCACATTAAGTGCAAAAGGTTGCAGAATCTTTATAAAAACCCTGTAGTAGATCAGCGTTGCTTTTCTATGTAGTTCATTCTCTATTTTCTGTCAAATCTTTACTTCATTACAGCCAAAATTTGGCTTTATTTAGATTTGGCTGTAATGTAGATACCTTTACATTCTATAAGCATATGCTTTTATCCAAGGCATCTTATAATTTCAGGAAACACTCAAGTTTCAGAACCGTGTGAAAACCGGCAGGTGCTAAAAGCTTTATATAGGAGTAGTGTCAATAACATTAGGAGAGGAGAGGCCCTCTGAACAGGTGAGTCTTCAGGATGTACTTGAAGCTAGACAGGTAAGAATATTATATTTTAAGTAAGTGTAAAGTGTCCATTTGTCAAATGTGAACGTTATGAAAAATTTCTCCTTATTTAATTCAAGTGAGCAGCCAGCGCCAGAGTGCCCAGGGAACAGTGTGTGGAGATGGTACCTTGCTCAAGGGTATCTCTGTGGTGCCACTAGCAGTCCTTGTATTCAAACCCACAACCCTCTGATCACATGTGCAACTTCCTACAACTATTTGGGGTAGCTGGTGGTCTAGTGATTTGGGAGTTGCTCCGGCGATCAGTAGGGTGTGGGTTTGAATTACTGGTCTGATGGTGGCATCACTTCTGTGCCCATTAACAAGGTACTCTCTCCACTCTGCTCCCCCACACACTACTGTTCCTGACTGCCTGCTGCTTCACTTGGTGAGTGGGTTAAATGTAGAGAGAGAATTATGTGCTGATCACACTGTGTGCTATGGTGTGTTCACATATGACATGACACTTTACTGTACAAGCCACCAGCAGCCACACAAGTTTACAGAATCTGTATAAAATGCATGAGATCAGCATTGCCTTTTTATGAGGTATTTCTCTATTTCCTATACATATTCAATGCAGACCAACACATTTTAGAACCTAGTAGGACTACCATATCTGGCCAGATTTACCAATGTCAACGTAATTCTTCAGGTAAACTGCATCTCCCCTTTTATGTTCCTTTTGGTAATTTTGAATGAGAAACATGGGTAATGTTACATTCCTTTTACAGACGCTTTTAGGGGGGAGGAAATACTCAAATTTCAGGACGGTATAAGAACAGGGAAATAAATCTTGTGCTAAATTCTTAATTTAAGAGTTTTGCAAGAAGATAGAAGATCAGAAGTAGAGATTCTCTCTGGATAGATGGGTCATCAGGAGGTTTTTGAAGCTAGAGTTGCATTCTGCTGCTCTGGTCAGCTGTGGCATGTCATTCTACCGGAGGTGACCCACACATGAGAAGAGTGGACTGGGTTTGCCTTGTGATTAGGGGTGGCAGAGACTGACAATGTTCTTTTGGTGAGTGAGTAGCAACATAAGGCAGCCGGAAAGGATTAAGACGGCTGGGTACAGACCCAGGCATCACTCTGTAGGTAAGATTTAGTGATTGGAACTTAATTCGGATAGCCAGTGTTGGTCAGTCAGCAGTGGGGTGACCTGTGACCTTGTGGTTGGTTGAAGACCAACCAAGTTACTAGTTACGTGATCCAAACTGAACTCTCTCCTTGATTCGGCACGCACGTGATCCGAAGATTCAAGAAGAAAAAAAAAGTTCCACTATTTGGTGCGCATGTCTGTGTGTCAAGCTATAGTGGTCCAAGTAGAGGAGCTCGAGAAACCTCCAGCATCACGTAGATCTCCTGTATGGGAGCATTTTGGCTTCCCCCTTAAATATTTTGATGGGAAAGGGTGGTGGATAAATGGTGGACAAAACCACCACAGTGGACCTCGAGAGCAACAAAAACCTACGTGACCACGATCGCTCATTACAAAACAGTAAACTGGAAGATACGAAGACTTGCCCTGCAGACATGCGCCCTTTGTGAGAATCGCCCCAGAAAATTTAGACATGCTCGTCTGTTTGGAAAAAAAAACTGAAGTTATAAGCGCCCATGTGCTTTGCTTTCTTTCTTCTTTGTTGATGATGTGGATATAATGTGATGTGGTTTTTATTTAATTCTCCATGTTTAAAGTTAAAAGCATTGATACCTTGCATTTTAAGTGGTTTTTGATTGTGTCCACATCAAAGTAAATAATTATCAGTAATAATGATTATCATATCATATATATTGCAACCGAATTTGTTTTTATATAATTGCTTGGAATGAGTCTTGAATTTAATGGTTTTAATGGGCAAAAATACTTAAATATATAAATGAAGAGTTAAATTTGACTTGTCTTTTTTATTTTTTTACTGATCCGGAAATTGATCCGATCCGTGACTTAAAACCGTGATCTGATTCGAACCATGAGTTTTCTGATCCGTTGCACCACTACTGTTTTGCACGACAGCACCAAGCAATACAGCTGTGATCTGATGCTCACCTCGGCAGCCTGTCCATTTTTCCAATGAAAAAGGCAAAGAAATTGCCTTCTATTACTAGACTCATTAAACACTAATAGTTTACCTTTGGCAAAGGTTATATTTTATGTCGGATATTTCAATACTTATATGTATTAACAAATATGTTACTGCAAAAAAAAAAAAAGATACAATAACTAAATCAGAAAAATGCTGGACATTAATAGTCCTCTGCAATGAGGGCTTGTAATTGTTAATTGACTTTGAACAACTCCACTTGTAAAACAAAATCTCTGTCAGGTTTCAAATGTTGTCAATTTAAAAGCTACACCATTCTCAAGTCCTCTCTCCAACCTGGGATTCATCCAGCTGTATGCCTGTGCCCCTCTGGGCACCCTGCTCCTCCATCTCTCTCTCATAAGCCCTCCAGGCCTTATCCAGCTCATCCAGCTCCCTCTCCAGGTCCTGTAGGTTTTGCACCTTCTTGGTCTGCTGCTTCTGGCTCTTCTGCAGACTAGCTCGCACTTCTTTGTTTTTTTGCTGGTGGTGAGCAGTGTTAACTCTAGCTTTGATGTACTGAGGCCTCTGCTGGCTAAGAATTTGTTCCTGGGTCCTGGAAAAGGGAAGTGTGTAGTGTAATAAAAGCCACTGACATTAATCTTATATTTTACCCAACACTAGGTATTAGTAGTTTCAGTGGAGCATTTAAAATTTGATAGTTTAGAACAGAGAAATGAAAAAAAAAAAACAGTACAAATAAAATGGTCAAGAAAAACTACTGAGGTGGAACCAATATATGAGCAATGTTCTACAAAGAAAAAGGAAATTAAAACATATACGCTTATTGTATGCTCATATAAAACTTCCATCTATACAGGTGTAACATCTGTATTTCGCATTCTAGGACTGCAGGAGGTCATTGTTAACTGTAGAGTATTTCTAGAGGTTTCCCTTTACTTTTTAAGCATATTACATTAAGCTGAGTATAAACAGGGTAACTGCAGGCTAACGCAAGCCAAATGTAAGACTTTTTAAGACTTTTTTTTAAGGATACTCTGATCAAATTTAAGACCCTACATTCACAAAACAGTAAACAGCATGTGACCACCTTACAAAAAGTTCTGGAACACCTACTGGAACTGAAAGCGCAGAAAAAACATCTCTACAGAGAATGAAAGTGCCTGTTTTTCAT
The DNA here is from genome assembly GCA_037577295.1 of Ladigesia roloffi. Taxonomy (NCBI): domain Eukaryota; kingdom Metazoa; phylum Chordata; class Actinopteri; order Characiformes; family Alestidae; genus Ladigesia; species Ladigesia roloffi. The sequence goes on along the minus strand of JBBKCR010170253.1, from coordinate 8,444 downwards.
AAAAAAAACATTACAGACTAACAAGTTCCGTTAAGTGTACACAGGGAATAAAATAAGAACAATCGAATTACATGAATGTGTAAACTGAATATGTTTTAAAGTGATAGATCGGGCCCAAAAAATGAAACCCGACCCAAGCCCAAGCACCTTGTGTCCGAGCCCAGCCCGACACATAAACTGCAATTTTTGGCCCAAGCCTGATTTAAACCTGAGAATTTTTAAATATGTGGGCCGTTATAACACACATGTTCTCAACTGTGTGTGCATTTGTAAACTGACAATCCAGCTCAGAGCCACTCAAATGCCTGGCCTGAGGATAGTGCCAGGAAATTTTTTCGGGTTCTGGCAGAGAGTGGAAGGGCACCATTCCGAGGGGGCGGGCCGTAAAGTCGGGGGTAGACGAGGCATACAGTGACAGCAGCGCTGAGATCAGAGCTAGATCTTACTTAACTTTGATTGGTGCAGATGCAAGGCTCTGCAGACCAGCAGGAACCTCCTCATGGACCAGCACCGGTCCTCAGCCCATAGTTTGAAAAGTGCTGTGTTAATGTACCTGATGTTGTGTGTCTGTGAAACTATTGAGATGGACCTAACTGAGAAATGTTCAACTCCCACTGAACCAAGTTTTAAAAGTTTCTTGCACAGCATACAGTGCGCCTCATAGCTATTGCCAGAAACTGGTTTTAACCAGGTGGCAAGTGAGGGATTTTACCATTAACATTAAATTTGCACTTCCCCATGGCTGACGAGGCCACAAGCAACAAACTGCTAATGTGCGTACCTGACAAAAACCCCTCCCCCACACACACAACCAGAAATGTTGGTGGTTCCAATCTACACAAAAAGGCAAAATACCTATTCGAAATTCGCTAAATTCTTTACCAGAAAAAAATATAGCAATCTTGTTTATTGAGTCTGTGGTATTTTAAGGCCTTTGAAATCTGAATTTAAGGATTGCTAGTCATTTTTAAAGATATTTAAGGTCTTACTTTTGGAAAATCTAATTTAAGACTTTATAAGACTTTTTAAGGATCCGCAGATACCCTGTTAAAATGAAATTATTGTGTTTCAGGAGCAAATTTGGGGGCATATTTAGGGTTTGCACTATAAAAATAGGCATTTTTAGTTAAAATTTTTTTAACAATTCATCGGTGTTCTTGGAACGTAATCCCTGCAAATGTTTGGGGTTTACATACATTTCATTTTGAAAATGTTTTTTGTACAGAAAAGCCACCCTCACTTTATCTGCTTCTCTACTTTTTGCATTTCTCTGGTACGGCGTCCATGCTCTTTCCTCTGGGTCTTCATGGCTTGCTCCAACACCTCCATGGCACTCTTCATGGTAGCAACTACCTCTTGCTTCTGTCTCAGGGATTCTGACAGCGCCTCTATGCTCCTCTCTTTGTTGTACAGTTGGAAAAGGCTGACCTCAAGCTTGTTTTCACTGAGCTCATCCACCAGCGCCTGGTATTCCTCAGCCTGGGGAGAGAAGTGTATTAATTTAAAATAAGCTGTGAGGATACATTATGTATTAGTAACACAAATATTGCTTAAACAAATTCCAGATATGGTTCCAGATATAATTATCTGCTGAATCTGCTGTTGCCCTCCTGTAATACCTCAGACTTTTCCTTGAAAACCTGCTTCTTCTCTGCAGCTGCTGCTCGCTTTCTGTTGAAGTGGAACTGAGCATCTTCTTTGGCTTTTTGCAAGGCTAACAGCTTGGCATCGTAGTCTTTCACCAGCTCAATGGAGTTACTGATGTGCTCGAACATCTTTGTGCGTTCTTTAGTATTCATCATAGCGATCGACTCCACAACACCCTGACATGCATATGAATTCACACCATGTGTTTACTCAGCACAAATGTGTTTGAGATGGCATAGTTTTGACGTGTATACACAAGTTTAATGTAAAAAAAAGTATCATGAAGAATACTAAAAACATAAGAGCAGTTTTAAAATACTCTGCATGATCTCTATACAATGCATGTTATGATGTCTCTAAGTACATGGCAAGAAAACACTCATATTACAAAGAAACCACACCTGAAATACCAGACAATTCCTGGCTTTGACCACAATGCCGATCTTTTCCAGTTCCTCTTTGTACTTAGACAGACTGATCTGCCTGCCATTTACCCGGTACTCAGAGGATTCACCTAAAGGAGCACACTGAGAAATTACTGACCAGTATTATATATATTCACTATGTCTATCAAGAAAAAATACACAGTTTAAACACCACAGTACTACACTGAGTTCATCAAGGCTTATATGCATGTTATCAAGGTTTTAGGTTACTTTATTGTCATAAAAAGCTGTGAGTATGTCCATGGACCACGGTGCAACATATAGCAACACTCAACACTCAGCACAGCAATGGTAACGATAGTGCATGTAAGTGTATAGTGTGGACAGCATGTAAACCTTCCAGAATGATTAGTACCAAACTGAATGGGATGTAAATCCAAGACAACACAGGGAGTAGACTCTACACAAGTGTTACATAAGAGTGTAAAGCGTATGTAAACCTTCCAGAGTTGATAATATTGCACCACAGGAGACAGTTTGGACTATACAGAGTATTGAGTTAGTGTTACGGCTCACAGAATTTCTAACCTGATGTAATGAGCTAAACTGCTGCAATATTGTAGTAGTAATGTTTATCTTATTTTTATTTTTCTTGGAAAAACAGTTTGGTTCAATTAGTCTACGGAAATAAATTGTACTCTAGAACTGTTCTCTATAACACACCAGGAGTAATCGTTTGGTTAAAGAAAAAAGCAAACATCTACTGCACACCTGATATGGTTCTGCTGAAGGTGATTTCTTGGTCATCGTCTCTGCAGAAGAGCATGGTCACCGAGGCTGTGGCTGAGACAGGTTTTCCGATGTGCGCTCCGTGGATCAGGTCTGTGGTCTGCTTCACCCTGAGGCTGGAAACTCTCTCCCCCATCACAAAGCCCATGGCATCCATTACGTTTGATTTGCCTGTGAGAGCATTAAGAAAATTAACGCAATCTGAACCTCACCTGCACTGATTCACTAAGAGGTACTAAAGTAATGCAGATACACAGACACAAATCAATATTAAGCTACAATAAAATGCTACACAAAATATACAATAGTAATGCTGTTCAGATAAGCTTCTTTAGTAAGATAGTTTGGGTACTTTAGAACTGTATTTTAAGATTCTTTATGGTTCTTTAATAAAGTAGTTTACATACACTAGTAATGTAGTTTACAGTAAGCTATTTCGTGAGGTAGTTTAGGTAATGTGCTTAAGCAAGATCATTTAATAATGTAGCTTATGTACGTTAGTCATATAGCTTAGAGAAAGTTCTTTAGTGATGTAGTTTAGGTAAGTAACTTTAATTAGGTTATTTATTAAAGTACATTAATTATGTAGTTTATGTAAGTTATGTTAGCAAGGTGATAATTAAGGTATTTTGGTTAGATATTCTGCTAGAAATGCAACCTTGAACCCTCAGTCCTTGTTAGCCTAGCTTACCTGAACCGTTGGTGCCGATGATGCAGTTAAATCGTTTAAACGGTCCTATGGTGTGCTTTCCTCTCCACGACTTGAAATTTTCGACGTCTAACTGCTTTAGGTACCCCATATTTGTGTTATAAACAAAAAAGATCTTAACTAAAGTAAAACAAAATTCACCAAGCGTGAACAGAAAAGCGGAGATGAGTAAGGGAATTTTCCAGAACTTCTAACGGAGAAAGAGCGCGAAAGCTGAGGGGGGAGGGGGTTAGGAGAGTGGGGGAGGGAGGGGGGCTGAAGGGGGTGGTTAGGGGTCGGTTAGGAGGTGGGCGATGGTAGGGGTTAGGCGTGGGAGCTGGTGGGGGAGGCTTGGTAAGAGGGGGAGGTTAGATAGGCGGGGGGAGGCTGGGTGGGGGGCGTTTGCTAGGCTCTGGGACTGCTGACTGACGCCTGTTGGGCTGCCCTCCGGGGGGGGGCTTTCCTGGCAGGGGGTGGTCCTGCACCCCGCCTGCGCCTGTGCCTGCGGGGTCGGCTCCTGGCGGGGGCATGCGCACTGCTGCCTCGGCCAGTTGGGGCTCTCACCCCTGGTTGTGGGGGCCCACGACTGGGGCCTCCTGGCTCCGCCTCTCGGCACTGGTGCTCGGCCCTCCTGGGGGGCAGCTGGTCTCTGTGGCCTCCGGAGCGGCTTGGTCCCCTTTGGACGCGGGGGTGTCAAGGTTGTGGCCCCTCACATTTGTTGCAAACATTCCATGTCAAACTCGAACACCACATGTGCGTGCATACACTCACTCACATATACAGACACAGACACACACAGACACACACACACACACACACACACACACACACACACACACAGAAACACAAACACACAACCTCCGCAACCCAGACGTACATGCACACATAGGTGCACGCTCATTCATTTATGCACAGATTTATACACATACACAAACATATACTCACACACATGCTACCACGAATATACATAAGCACACATAGGGCAACACAGGCACTCACATGTACACTCATGTACACTCATGTACACTCATGCATACGCACGCACACACACACAGGAATAGAGACATAGAGATTAACAAAAAAAAAATGCAGGAATACAGCGATTTGTGTACTGTTACAACACGCAAAGTATCTGTGCATGTCATGCCGGTGTAGCTGTTGCTTTGTTTTTCACTTTTTGTTTGTGTGGGTGGTTCTTGTCTTTCAGATGCAGTCTTAGGAGTGATTACGCAGCTCTCACCTCAACTACCACAACCGCAACCCTTTATGTATTTATTTATTTATTTATTTATTTTTATTTATTTATTTATTTATTTATTTATTTAACTACTCAGATCTTTAATAGTGAAAACCAAATACTTGAACTTGAAGCGCCCGCACTATTTCCTGAAGTGTGTAATTGTCCGCAGTGTTTTCTGTCCGTATTTGTTCCACTGTTAACAGCCGCCACATTTTAGTTGTGTGTATACAATGACAATAAAGGAGTGTCTTATCTTATCAGGGCTTTTATCCTTCAGAACTACTATGGCACTAAAGCGTACCTCAGTGGCACCGCTATCAGACCTGGGATTCAAACCCATGACCTTCTGATCACAGAGGCAGCGCCGTAACCTCTAGGCCACCAGCGGCTGAGTCTCCGTCAGTAGAGTGACACCAGCTTCAGGGTGAACAGCGTCTCACTGGTGAGTCAGGTGGTGTAACCGGAGTAAACACTTCACAAAGTAACGGACTGCTGCAAAACTCGCACAGCAACGAGTAAAACGGTCCAAAAACCCGAACCTCCTCACGGCGGGGTCATCGGCAGCTGACAGGAGAAGCAAATCTCAGCTTTAGTAATGAAACAGGCGGTGAATGTGCTTTATTTATTTCATATACCACATTTTCATGATTCAGTTTGTTTGTTTTTTGTAATAAAGTTCAGTACTATTTTACATGAAGTCGATTAATCGGTTATCAGCAAGTACAGACCAACCTAGTATCGGTATCGGTATAATTCAATATCGGTCGACCTCTAGTCACGAGCGTTCCGAGACTTGATGTGCGGTATTACCGCTGCCAGACTAGATCAACTAAACCAATCGCTGGTGACTTTCCAGGAAAATGAGCCACACCACGACATTTCTGAGCCAGTCTAGATCTCCTGCATCAGGTTCTCAGGGTCCTACAGCGCGTCAACATTTCTCCGCACTAATTAAAGAACAGAAACTCCAGTGACTCACGGCTGTTAGAATAGAAGTAAACGGAAGAAGTTTCAACAGAACTACAGGGAACTCTAATTTTAACCTGTTTTCACCGACCTCTGACCCCTGACCAAGCAGATGAAGATGAGGCTCTATCGTTTAATTTAAACATTTAATTACGAGCTACTTTGAGACATTTGTGCTGCCTAAAGCTTTCAAATCAGGATTTTAAGTTCCTGCTCAGTTGATTTCAATTTAGGTCCATGTATGTTTTAATATATTACTATTATATTGTATATGCAGGTTTTTCATGGATCACACTTTTCAGCACTTTAAATGTGCTTTAAAAATAAACTAGGACTTTATATGAGATCGAATTTATCATGAAATATTCATCTAAAATATAATATACTGTAATAGATAATAATAAAAAGGAAGACAATATAATCTTATAAAACATAATAGAATTCTAATATAATTGAACATAATACAATATAATGTGATATATAACACACTATATGGCTCAAAGTTTAAACTGGCAGTACTAAATACATTTTGTCTTGGGTGTGTGTCTATTATTTAATCCATTATCTTAGTTAATTTTTTATTAATTCCTTCTTTAGTAGAACTTCCATTCAGGGCAGGTAAATTTCCCCATTAGGGTCGCCCCAGTACACCCTTCAGTTCCAGTTAGGGCTGGGCGATTTGGCTTAAAATCTAAATCTCGATTAATTGAATATTTTACCTCGATTATGATTAATGAATGATTATTTTAATTAATTAATTATCTATTTATTTTCGCCTTCATAGTTCACTGACAAGTTTTGTCACAAATTACAAGTGAGAGATTTTCGACTGAAGGGGCATTACCTGATTTTAAATTAATTTAAGGAAACACACTATCCACTATCTAATATTTATTGAACATCAAATTTGAACAACTGAAATTAAATCACACATTACCTAAAACGAACAGTCAGACACTTTGTTGTTATAATAAATAAATAAATAAATAACTTGCGCTTTTGGAAACAAAATTAATTATTTTCAATGTTTTATTAAAAATAGCGACTCCACACAATTTTTGATCGATTACAGGTTCTGAATGTTGATTTTGATTACTTTTCGATGAATTGCCCCGCCCTAGTTCCAGTCACCCCAGTACACCATCCTGCTCCAGTTCTGAAGGAACCAGACCTCCGGCAGATCTGTAAACGATCAGCGAGTCTCATGGGCCAGACGTGGCGCCGCCATGGCAAGAATGTCTTGGGACGTTGAGAGAAGGTCTGGACTGAAGCGTGAACTTTCTGAACCACCTCAACAAGGAGGTGGAATGAGGGGTGAGGATAAGGGGTAAAAAAAAAAAATATGGGAAGTATTTGTTAGGGGGTGGGGTTTGTTTAGTGGGTGGGGTTTGTTTAGTGGGTGGGGTTTAGAGGGGGTATGACTTTCTCGACAAACGGAAACTTCCCACTGAGTGTCTCTTCCAGTGACACACGACTGGCTCAGTGCTTGCTTTTAAAGCCTTTTAAATAAAACCTATTTTAGCAAAGCTAAATGCTTTTAAAGGCAAATATTAGTAGATACACAAAGAACAATAACAGAGTTTATGTGTCTATCAGTTTATGTTCCCAGACCTCCATATGGAAGCCCAGGATTACGCTGTAGTTCTCAGCAAATACCTCAAATACCCGATTCAGCTCAATCAACACTTCATTAGAAGGATGGAGTTCCACAAATGAATGCAATGTCATCTGGAACCAAACCTGTTTTCTTCTACTTATACAAACTAAACACATCAATTTATTTGTGATATTGATATTATTTCATGTTTTTTTTTCTGGAGTATGTTCTTGCGCAGTCCTGTAAAGGACGGTGTTGTCCGCCTGTCTGTCCTGACAGAACTGCTGGAATGGGAGATGATAATGGACCTCCTCCGAGCTTTAATGCCACAAACCTGCTGAAGATGAAATAATCGGCGGCGCTGTGATTGGTGCTTTGTTAAAGGAAACTGGCGTGATGGTTTTCAGAAGGCCGCTCTAATGGCACCAGCAGAGGCCTAATCGAGTTGGCGTGATGGAACTGGGTGGATGGGATGATGGATGAAGGGAGGGAGTGGCAGTTTGGGAGAGATGTCCAAACCAGACCAGCTGCGAGTCTCATTTAATTACAGGGAGCGGTTCAGCTGCTGTTCTGTCACTTCCTGCCTTCAGAAAACCAACTTTAAAGAAACGGCTCCGTCTGTACCGCTACCTTTCCTCGGACGCTTGGTAACCAGACTGCGTTTCCCTGTGAAAGTGTGGGAAAGTGTGATTGTGTAGTTGCTGTGGTGTGCGATAGTGTAACTGTGTGGTTACTAATGGTGGCTATAGTGTAACTGTGTGGTTACTAATGGTGGCTATAGTGTAACTGGGTGGTTACTAACGGTGGCTATAGTGTAACTGTGTGGTTACTAACGGTGGCTATAGTGTAACTGTGTGGTTACTAATGGTGGCTATAGTATAACTGTGTGGCTACTAATGGTGGCTATAGTGTAACTTTGTGGTTACTAAAGGTGGCTATGGTGTAACTGTGTGGTTACTAATGGTGGCTATAGTGTAACTGTGTGGTTACTAATGGTGGCTATAGTGTAACTGTGTGGTTACTAAAGGTGGCTATAGTGTAACTGGGTGGTTACTAAAGGTGGCTATAGTGTAACTGTGTGGTTACTAACAGTGGCTATGGTGTAACTGTGTGGTTACTAATGGTGGCTAT
>JBBKCR010170223.1:0-15391 GCA_037577295.1 Ladigesia roloffi | reverse complement strand
TAAGTCTTTTACTTCTTTCTAGCCTATAATCAGGAAGAAGACGTTTGGCTTGCTTCCCAGGTAGACTGCAAATACCTTTACTGGTTGTTGGTTAACAGTCCTGTGATTTATTTAATCACTAGTCAGTTGAAGAGCCCAGTACGGGTGTTAGTCCTCTGCCTAAGCTTTGTTGTGGCTGGTTAAGCCACAAGAGTTCCGACTCAACAACTGGTGGCACAGGACTTTGGTTTCTATCACCTACATGCTCTGAGTGCACAGACACTCTGTCTGCAACATCTCTCCTCATCAACAGGCTTTCCAGGCACTCCCGGTATGGCCTGTGGGGCCGTTCATACTTCACCTCTGAGGATGAATCTGTCATTTCGGGTACCTCTTCCCTTGTAGTCATACTCTGGTGTCTTTGTCTTGTCCTGGCTGAACGAGTTCTTGGTCTCACAGAGATTTCTTCAAATTCTTGCTCATCAGGTATCCTCACAGACTGCCCAATAGGTAAGATGTGATCACGATGGATGGTCCTTTCACTGCTGCTGCCTCTGCTGCCTTCAGGTCTCCCACGGTAGATGGGTAAGTTGGGAAGCTTTCCCACAACCACATAGGGTAAGGAGCTCCATCTGTTCTCAAGCTTGTGTTTCCCTCGGAGTCCCAGATTCCTCAGAAGAACACGGTCTCCCTCTTGGATGTTCTGGCAACTAACCCTCTGGTCATAGGCTCTCTTGTTGCACAGGTGGGTCTTATCCTCCGTTTGACTTTCCAATTGGTAAGCTCTTTGCAGATCACGTTTCAAGTTCGCTACATACATGTAGTGGTTTCTCTCTTCACTCCCATTACGGGAGGTTCTGAAGCACAGGTCTACTGGGAGTCTTGCTTCCCTGCCGAACATCAGGTAAAAATGAGAGAACCCTGTCGCATCGCTCTTTGTGCTTTGTGCTCGCTCTGACTGAGACAAAACAAAGAAAGAAACAAGCAAACTACATCATACCCAAAATTAAAAAAAGAGAGACCAAGTAGCTCCAGGTCACTCTGGCCTCAACACAATCTATAACCCTCCACATACAAACACAACAGAAAACAAACTGCACGCCATCCACCTTACCCAGCTGACACACAGGAGACCAAGACCAGAACCCAGACAAGAACCAGCCAGACCCAAGAGGCAGAAGCCTCTACAGGCACCCTTTATATACGCTTTCTTCTTCTCCTCACCACAGCATCTGAAATGAACACCAGCTCCCCCCACTGTTCTGGTCCCACATTACACCCATAAAAGTCCATACGTTACATATGCATACACCAAAGAAGCCACATGTTGACTCCAGGATCTCTTTTTTTCTTGGCCTAACGTAGCCAACATGGAAAGCAGTGTACGATTGAAACGCTCCGGCTGTGGATCCCCTTGGGGGTGATAGGGAGTTGTTCTAGACTTCCTCATGCCCAAAATGGTCAGAAGCTCTCTTATCAGTCTCGACTCGAAGTCTCTTCCCTGATCAGAATTAATTCTTGCAGGCAGCCCATATTGTACAAAATACTTGTCGACGAGTATCTTGGCTACTGTTAAAGCTTTCTGATTCTTAGCAGGGAAAGCTTGAGCGTATCTGGTAAAGTGATCGGTTACAATCAGTACATACTTATTCCTCTTGAATCGGATTCTATTGACAAAAAGTCAATGCATACTAGGTCCATTGGAACACTGCTGACTATGTGATGTAAGGGAGAGGCTCTCTTGTAAGGTGTTTTGCGGGATAAGCACAGTCCACAATTCTTTACATACTCCTCTATATCATGAGCCATCTTGGGCCAGTAGAATCTTGCTCTAAGTGTATCTGTGACCCTTTCTACCCCCAAGTGGCCCATATCATCATGTAGAGAGCGCAACACCCGTCCTCTGAATTCAGCAGGCAACACTAGCTGTAGAGCCTCCTCCCCCGCTTTCTTACTAGCTCTGAACAAGAGTCCACTTCTCATCACAAGTCTGGCGACCTCCCTCTTCATCAACCGCATCTCCGGACACAGATCTCTGTTATTAGTCCACGCTCCCTGCTGCATGATCTTAACCACCTGCCCAATAATTGGATCCCTCTTCTGGGCCCTTATCAAATCAGCCTATGACATCTGCTCCAGTGAGTCCAACTGTAACTGAGTGGGGAAGGCATATGCATCAGGGATACTAGCTGGCGAAAATCCTAACTGGGCAGCATACCTAGGAGAGTCTTCCGGTGATACACTGATATGCACCCGCTGACATATGGACTTCACCACATTCTGAGACATGCTATCCCATACACCAGGCTCTGTTGCATCTGCTAAATTGCGTGACGACAAATCAGCATCTATGTTGGCTTTTTCAGGCCTGTACTGTACGTCAAAATCATAGGTAGCAAGTGCTGCAAGCCAACGATGACCCGTCGCATTAAGCTTAGCCGTGCTGAGTACATATGTCAATGGATTATTATCTGTCCGTACTGTAAACTTGGCTCCATAGAGATAGTCGTGAAATGTATCAACAACAGCCCTTTTCAGCGCAAGGAACTCTAATTGATGCACTGCATATTGATGTTCTGCAGAACTCAACTTTCTACTGGCAAAGGCCACAGGTCGTAATCCTTCGGGATGTTCTTGATAGAGTACGGCGCCCAGACCTTTGAAACTCGCGTCCGTGTGAAGGACGTATGGCTTATTGGATTCCGCAAAGGCCAACACAGGTGCACTGATCAAACATTGAATAATGTGCCTGAAGGCTTCATCACAGGACTGGTCCCACCTTTCATTGAAGGGCTCAGATTCCTTAAAGTAAGTCTTGGTCTTGTCTATGGCTTGTTGCCTACCGCGCCTTGTGGGTGCATAGCCCTTTGTCAGTTCAGTCAGGGGCCTAACTATGGAGGAATAGCTAGCTATAAACCGTCGGTAATACCCACAGAAACCCAAGAACGATCTTAGCGACTTAAGGTCTATAGGCTTTGGCCACTTAGCAACTGCCGCTATCTTTTCAGGGTCTGTGCAACGCCATTGGCGGACACTATGTGTCCTACATACTTGACTCTTGGTTGACAAAATTGGCATTTGTCTAGGGAGAGTTTCAAGCCTGTCCAACACTCGCAGGAGATGTTCTTCGTGTTCTTCTAATGAACGTCCAAAGACAATCAGATCGTCTAAGTAGACTAAAACCTGCAGAAGATTCATATCGTCTACAGCCTTCTCCATAAGTCTCTGGAATGTTGCGGGTGCTCCCGTTATGGCCTGAGGCATCCGTCCAAATTGGAAAAATCCAGGTGGATGAATGAAGGCAGTTATTTCTTTGTCTTCTTGCGCCATAGCGATCTGATAATATCCGCTTCGTAAATCTAAAACAGAACCATTTGCTCCCAGACAAGCAATCTAAAGCATCGTCTATACGGGGGTCGTGTACTGGTCTGGGACTGTGCGGCTATTAAGGGTCCAGAAGTCAATGCACATTCGAATACCCACATTTTTCTTCCTAGCAATCACTATCGGGGAGGCATACGGACTACGTGATTCCTCAATGATGCCAGCCTTTAACAACTCTTGCAAGGGTTTATGAACATCGTCGATATCAGCTGGAGTCAGGCGTCTCGAACCTTCTCTAAAGGGTCTAGGATCTGACAACCGGATGTGGTGCTCCACATCTTTGGCTAGGCCAACGTCCCAGTCATGTAAGGAGAATACACAGGCCCTCTCGAAGTCGCTCTTTCCACTGGTGGGGGAGGGGGAAGGCTCCAAACTGGATCAGTTGTGGGTCTAACTCAGTTGGTACAGTCGCTGCCCCAGCCTCTGTCTTGGGAGATGGCATAACAGGATCAGTATTGTACAGCTTACCTACCACTGTGCCAACTGGAATTACTGTATCTCTCAGAGACTCATTCTGGATCAGAACAGTACTGCAGCAGTACTACAGATGGTAATGGGAAAACGGGCAATGCCTCGACCATCAACATGTTCTTATCAAGGGGTCTCTTCCACTCTATCTCACAGATGGCAACACATTCACCACCCGGAGGCACTTTCAGGGGGCCGGGACCTTTGTGCAATGTCCACTCCGACTTTCTCTTTGCAGAAACCAGCCAATCTATGGAACAGATTTGCACTGATGCCCAAGATAACTGTTCCGGACTTTGAGGACTTGGACATATCAGCGCTAAAACAGAAAGGGTCTCATTCGTGCCGGTCACCCTTTCAGGAAACTCTATATCCACTACCACGTATCCCAGGTAGGGGTAACTGGTGTCACTCAGTCCCCAAATGGCCAGCCCGGACACTATACGATAACAGAAGTTTCCATCGGAGTCACTAGATGGTGTCGGTCTGTGTTCACCCATCGTCTGTTTGGTAGGTTCCACCCGCAAAACTGCTGCGGAGGAATCAGACTTTTTCGACATTTGTGCTGCTATCTGATTTTGCAAGTCTGTTACTTGTTTTCTTAATGCGGATACGTCAGCATTGACACTCATGTCTGAGGCAAGCACCTTGGTTGATGACTTTGGCTCTTTTCTGTCTACTGCAACTGAGCAAAATGGAGTGGTCATGGAGGGAAACATGGACTTCAATTCGGTGATCTCAGATCTCAAGTTCTGAATATCCACATGCCTACTACCCACATCAGAGTCTGCATTAACTCGTTGTACTGATGCATTCAGCTTACTTCGGGAAGACTCAGTTTCTTCTTCATTGCAAATCGCACTGGAAAGTTCAAGGAAAGATGGAGGATTTTCCTTCATTTCTCTGACCTTAAGCTGAACCATCATCATATCCGAGTGAACAGCACCTCTAAGGATCTGCTCAACATGAGCACGATTTATACGGTCAACTGGCAGGCCTCTGCGACGAACCACTTTGGTCAACGACAACTCCAAACGTCTAAGGAAGTCAGACAATTTTTCCTTTGGCTGTTGCTGTAGCAACCAAAAAGCAAAATATAGGTCTTCGCCCGTCTCAGCAGACCCAAAGGCACTTTCGATGGCTTCTAGACACTGACCTGGACTAACCTCTGGATCAGCGGACCTAACAGCCTTCAGCACAGCTAAGGCCGGATCTTTTAGACTTTCCATTATACGCCGTCGTTTCTCCCTGGCAGAACAATCGCTCTCTTCTACCATCAACCGTGCATGCTCTAACCAATGCTCAAATACTTCTTCCCCAGCAGGGGTTGGCAAAGTTCCTGAAAACAATCGGTAGCGCCAGCAACTACTATTTTCCATCTTGGCAAGCAAATCACCCACGGCACGGATCACAGACTCAGTGGAGCTATCAGAGGGTAGGTTCTCTGGAGGACTTGGAGCATTAGATCCTAACCCAGTGCTGGCATACACCATTACAATCTTCCACCATTCGGTCCCGCCAAACGGAAGGATTTCAGTGGGGATTTTACAAGCATCTGCCTTTTCTTTGTACTCACAAAGAACAGCTAAACAACCATACTTTCGACTGTATGTCTGTCCTCTAACACAAACTCGACCCAAAGCTTTGATGGTCGACATGGTTGCTTCAATCTGGGCAATCTCAATCCCTTCCGGGACCAGCACCACAAGAGAATGTGCTTCATCCAGTACCTCTCCACGACACCACTCTTTAAGCTCATTAACTAAATCTGTGTGCCTCTCCATGTTTCTGGTTTTCTTAAAGTGGCAAAAAAATGCTAATATGACACTAAAGATATCTTATAACTGTTTATACTACTAAAGGACTTAATTGCATTAATTAACTAAAATCCCAGACGAGCCCCTATGTTATGTCGCGCCCCCTAGCTGGCCTGCCTATTTGTAGGAGTGCGCTCCCCGAATCCTTGTGTGGCGAAAGATCGCTCTCTCTATAGTTAACTAATGCACTAGTTTAAGTAATTAGGAATCACTTTTGAGTTACCCTTTACCCCTATCAATGATACTGAATATAGCACTAAGCTACCCCAAATAAATAATTCCCCCTAGGCACACCAATATAATAAATAAACTTTGCAACCCAGCCTCCATCTTACCTTCTTGTCTCCAACTGGGAATAGTGTTCCCTGAGTGAGGTGTCTATAATGATTTTTAACCATTTTAGAATTTTTTACACTTTTTACCTTTTAAACATCACAAGCTCCTTGTGCAATATTACCACTGTATGAAATACCCCAAATCAGGACACACATCTGCACACAAAAAATAAAGTTCAACCATTTACTTAACACATGGTGACTATGTACTTTAAAGCATCAGGTTTCAAACATGAAATTTTCACTTTTTTCTTTTCAGTTAAGTTCTCTAACAATAATTCAGTTCACATTCAGTATTAATTCCACATACCTAAGTTGTGTTCACACATTTTAAACAAATTGGGAATAAATGAAATATTTAAAATAATTCAAAACATTTATGGTAGAGTTCATAACGAGTTTACATATCTTTGAGTCATTTGTAAAATAATGTTGTGCAAGGTAGTCTTAACACTTCTTTGTACTTTTCTCCCATTTCAAAATGACATTTGCAGGGGCAAACCCTGTGCATAGATGTGACAGCAAAAAATGTGAGGTATGAGAATTGTCTTTAGGTATTTTCTGACTTGACACTGAATTTGAAGCAATGGCTGATTGATTGATTAGTTGGTTGTATGATTTAAAACACAAGGGTATGAGGGTAAACATTTTGCAAAGTAATTAACTGGCTGCCGTTGCATTGCCATTTAAACAAAGTCACCAACAATGCAGATGATTTGCTCAAACTATTCAAGATTCTTTTTTCAAGATGCAATGAAATGAATTATATACTTTTTTTTGGTTTAATGACCCCCCGACCAAGGATCTGCTCACAAGTTATTTGTTTACAAATTAGACATGCTACTTTGTTAGGCTTTGTGTAAATTTAGTCTACATAAACTGACCTGGTAATGTTAAATAACATTATGCTAAATAACACACTGTATTCCACATGACCACATGACAATGAGTTGTTATTGCTAATACTGACATTATTAATGGTGCAGTGTTCAGTAGAAAAGTCTAATTGTTGAGGAAAATCTTGTTTAATTATTTTTAATTTATTAAAAGCTGAATTCAAATGTTCAGCAGAACTACAAGTGGTAGATCCAAGTCAAAAATACAAATTAGTTACAAAGGCATTTGTGTAAGATGAATAAACTGAATTAATATTCAGTTGAATTTAAATATTTTTCATATTAATAAAGAGTGCAAACCACACCACTAATTTGATATAGTGGTGAGGTACTTAGTCATAAGTAGGCCGGTTCCATAATCATTTACTGCATTACATCCTACAACATATCAACCAGCCGGGAATTTATGCAAGGATCCTGTTTGTGGACTTCAGTTCAGCCTTCAACACCATTGTGCCTGAACTTCTCTACTCTAAACTCTCGCAGCTCAGCGTGTCACCAGCTTCCTGTCAGTGGATCACCAGCTTCCTGACAGTGGATCACCAGCTTCCTGACAGCCAGGAAGCAGCAGGTGAGGCTGGGGGAGATCACCTCTGAAACATGGTATTACGGCCTGGGATATGATTTGGATGATATTATTGATGTTAGGAAGGACACTGAACCGGATACAGGAAACACGAGACACCGATCAGCGGAGTACTATACAAAAATAGTGTATTTACAGAATCAATGGTGAGATAATATACAAGACAACAACATGGTACACTTATGGTGAATATATATATATATATATATAGTGGTGATATTTACAAAACACAGAGAGACACACAAACTAAACAGAGTTGGGATTCTGAGACGGAAGCAAATCAAAGAACACAGCAAAACAAATCTTCCCTACCTAATCCTACTATGTGCCCTTTCCCCACAGTTAGCCCTAACACTATCTTACTAGAACAAAACAAAACTTAACTTACAGGGATGGTATTCGTCTTTAACCTACATGAACTAGACACAGTGCAAACCCTAGTGCATATATATAGATGAGTGAAAAAAACGAACCTAGCCCAACTTCCAAAAAACAAGTGCTTAGAACCACAGTTCTAACCAAAAGCACTTCTAACTACAAACGAACAATCTCTCTCTTTCCACTCCATGCCACACGACAACCCCCACCACGACTCTCTTCTGGTGACGCTACATAAGAGCCTCAAGGACGGGACTTCCTGCTGCTTTCCTCCAATCAGGTCTGGTCTCGCTGATCAGCCAATCGGAGCCTGCAACTCAATACATGCACATATATACACAGACAGAGACAGAGAACATGTGCTGGCACGTAACACACGAATGTGTCCCATCCCCACTGCTGTTTTCCCTGTACTCTAATGACTGAACCTCCAGGAGCTCAGCAGTTAAACTCCTGATTTTTCAGACGACACTACTGTCATCGGCCTCATTCAGGATGGTGACGAGTCTGCATACCGGCAAGAAGTGGAGCGGCTGGTTCTCTGGTGCAGTCCGGACAACCTAGAGCTGAACAAGATCAAGACTGTGGAGATGACAGTGGACTTTAGGAAACATCCCTCATCGCTGCTCCCCCTCACCATACTGGACTGTCCAGTGTCTACTGTGGAGACCTTCAAGTTCCTGGGTACCACCATCTCCCAGGACCTGAAATGGGAGACCAACTTCTCCTTCATCCTCAAAAAGACCCAGCAGAGGATGTGCTTCCTGAGACAACTGGAAAAGCTTCCACAGGAGCTGCTGGTCCAGTTCTACACAGCAGTCATTGAGTCTGTCCTGTGCTCCTCCATCAGTCTGGTGCGGAGCAGCCACCAAACAGGGCAGGATCAGACTGCAGCGGACTGTACGGACAGCAGAAAAGATCATCGGAACCCCCTGCCCTCCATACAGGACCTGTACCATTTAAGGACCAGGAAACGAGCGGGGAGAATCCTCTCAGACCTCTCGCACCCTGGACACAGACTTTTTGACCTGCTGCCCTCTGGCAGACATTACAGAAGCCTGCAGACCAGGACACCCCCCGACACAGGAACAGTTTCTTCACCCTCGCCATCTCCCTCATAAACAGTTTAACTTCACTGCTTCACACCTCAGGACCGCAATTGCACTTTCTATACACTCATATCAACACTGTGATTCTGTATTATACTGTGAATAAGATTTAGAATGTTTATATAGATTTATAGAATTTGTATAGAATATATTTTATATTGTTGTGTTTTATGGGTTTGTATCGACCAGAACCAAATTTCCTTTATATGCACACTCATATACTTGGCCAAATAAAACGATTTTGATTCTGATTCTGATTCTGACTGCATTTGACTTTGATGGATTTACTTGAACTAGAGTTCCATGGCTAAAGACTGTGCGATGGCAGAGGACTTTGTCACTGAAACTACAGTAGCAGAGGTTACTGAAGAGTTGTTGTCTTGGAAGACATAGTTGTTGTTGAAGTAGCAGTTACAGTACATTAGCTGGTCCCAGAAGTGTTTTCTTGTACTTCTGCTAGGTATTCCCCCAGTCTCAATCTTCAGCCCAAAGGCAGACACCTCCAATTACAACAGAGCCAGTCTTGTTCTCATGGCTCATCAGTGTGTTGTGTCAGTGTCTGCCTCTGACTTGTGTACAATGTTTTGAGAGTGACCAGCTCAAAAAAAGCAGGCTTGTCCAGTCACTGGCACCAAAACATGACAAAACTCATTCTGTTGATGTATAATCAGTATTTTAGGACATAGGACTCAATTTGCTCTTTAAGCTTTATTTTTTTAGATTAATTTGATTTTCTCCAAAAAAAAAAAAAAAAGAAAATGTTCATAACTGTTCAGGTGAAATAACAATGATAATGTTACAAAAGTAGAAGAAAACTTTATATGTGTACGGCATTTCTTGGGTGTCATATTTAGGCTATGTTTGATTTTTTCCACTGAAAAATGAAATCATTTTAAATGGAAACTTTGTTGAGTTATGGTTGTGTAAATATTGTGAAATATGTTCAAACTGATTACTGGATGAATCTCTGTCATACAAGGCTCTGTGTTTAAAGATTTAAAAACTTGCTAGTTGTTGTCATTAGAATGGCAGAGATTACGGTAGATGCAGAAGCAGTACTGGCAGAAGCCCAGCTGTGTGAACAGCTACAACAGGTGGGTACTGCTGAGGTTGTTGTCTGTGAAGAGGTTGCTGAAGGCCTAAGTGCGTCTGTCATAACACTGGGCAGAAAGTGGTAATGTTCTGGCTGTTCCATGTATGGGAGAGTCTACATATCCCAGTTACAACATGCCCGCTCTGAGATATGAGACATTCACTGCCTCTTATGACCAGTTACATTCTGGGAGTGACAAGTTCAACAACAGAAGGCCTGACCCATCATGCATACCAGGGCCTCACACACTGTGGCATTGTTTTTATGATTTTCTTTTGTGTTTAAAACTGTACATATCTGTGCCCAAAATGGCTATACATTTCAGTGACATAAAGGAGTTACTCATGCAGAAATGTACATATCTGCAAATGTATGTAACAGCCACCCTTTTTGGGTTGTGCACCGTTTGTTTGGGTTTTCATGTTCTTTGTTGTTCTGTTGTATTTTAAGAGACTTTTACGTTGACACCGTGTTGCCTTGGTTTGTGTGTCATGCGGTCTGTATTGGTTTCACCTGTTGCTTGTTTCTGTCCGGTTAGCACTAGTTAGTACTTGTATTTAAGTCTTGTCTTATGTGCTAAATCCCATCTGTGCATTGCCTCACCCCACCTCACTCCTTTTTGTATCCTGTCCTGTCTTTGAAGTCTCCTGTCGGCCCGCGTGCCAGGTTTGAGTTGTGTTTTCTGTTTTGAGTTAAATGAAAACCCCAAATGGAGCTTTTGGTCATGTCTGGATCCCTCGCCCTCTCTCGAGGTAGTTTATGGGGGAAGACTCACGCTGCCCCCCGTAACAGATGCACAGATCTACACAAAACAGCCTCATATGAGACAGAGGAGCACTCGGTCTTCTCCAGCAGCCGCCCTCTCTGGGAGCAGCTGTGGGAGAGCCTGCCGAGGAGCTCGGAAAATGAGGGCCCCCCAGAGGAGCGGCGCCTCTCTCAGCCTGCCAGGAAAAGGAGGGGCAGACGCTGAGCAAAAGTGGTCTCCCCATTCTTTGCCCCGACCACCGGCAACAAACAACACAGCGTGGTCGACATGCTGCGTTTAGCAGAGCCTGTGGCGCAGCAGAAAGAGCACGAGGTCACCCCGGAGCTGGAGTGGTGGGTGCATGAGCACGCATCGTGACGGAGGGGGGTCGAGCCCGCACTGCACCAGCGGGACACGAGCCTGCTCCACCATGTCGGAGGGAGGAGGCCGCCCCGGTCCTGTCGAGAGGTGATCTCATGACGGAGCTGGAGCACCAAGACCTCGCAGCCGAGCTGGAGCTCCGTTTCACGCTGGCGCTGGAGGTCATGGAGCATCTCCAGCCACTCAGAGACGCCAAGCCAGACCTCGTGGCGGAGCTGGAGCTCCGCATCCAGGGGGCAAGGGAGGGTCTGGCTTGTCTCCAGCCACAACGGGCCCCTGCCGTGTCGCCACCTGCTCCTGTGACCCCAGGTACAGGCCCGGTCAGTATTGTTTCTGTCCCTGTCCCTTGTTAATACAGTCCCTGTCACAGTCCCTGTCCCTGTTCGTAGTCCAGTCCCGGGTAGTCCAGTCCCGGGTAATCCAGTCCTGGGTAGTCCAGTCCCGGATAGTCCTGTCCTGGGTATTTCAGTCCCGAGTATTCCAGTCCCTGTCAGCCCTGTCCCTGTCAGCCCTGTCCCTGTCACTGTCGGTTCTGGCCCAGTCAGCTCTGGGCAGGTAGACCCTGGTCCGGTCCGTGAGACCCCAGTCTGTGGGGCCCCAATCAGGTCGGCTCCCGCTAGCGAGGCTCCCGTTAGCCAGGCTCCCGTTAGCGAGGCTCCTGTTAGTGAGGCTCCTGTTAGTGAGGCTCCTGTCCGTGAGCATGTGGACGCTGTAGTCCAGGACAGTGTAGCCCAGGACGGTGTAGCCCAGGACGGGAGGGCCCTACACTGTGGGGCTCCAGATTGTGGAGTTCCGGACTGGAGGGTGTCTGTCCACTCCATCCCTGTAGCCTCGGGTCAGAACCACAAATGTGGCCCCGTAGTGTCTGTGTCCCTGGCTGTGGCCTGATTGGTGGGGTTTTTAGGAGGCCTAGCAGGGGTCCTCGTCAGCCCGGCTTCAGCGCGCCCTGCTCTAGCATGCCCTGCTCCAGCGCGCCCTGCTCCAATGTGCCCTGCTCCTGCCTGCCCCGATCCTGCCAGCCCCGCGCCTGTCTGCCCCACACCAGCCAGCCTTGGCCCAGTTTGTCCCATATCCCCACAATTAGCCTGGTTTGTGGGGTTCCTAGGGGGTCTGGTAGGGGTATTAGGCGGGGCCAAACACCATTTCTGGTCCCTAGGGGACAAAAAAAATCCCCATGTATTTTTTGGGGGGGCTTAGTAGGCATAGGGCGGCAGGGTGGGGGCTAGTGTGGGTGGTTCCGAAGCTGTAGGGGTCTCCCAGAGGGTTTGGGCCATCCACGCTGCCCACAGGAGGGGCAGTCAGTCCAATAGTGGAGGGATGCTAGGGGCATCCCGCACTGCCCTCCGGAAAGCAAGAGGAGCAGCACGAGGGAGAAGAGCAGCGATTCCCTCAGTCCCTAGTGGGGGACAGTAAGCCTGCCTGTGCATGGTGCACCAAAGGGTGAGAACCACAATGCCCGGACTAATGGACTAGGGGCACCCTTCCGGCCGAAGGCTTGCCAGGTGGTGGTGACACCACCCTGGACTCAGTGGAGTCCCTGTGTGAGGGACCCGAACTACAAGCTGGCCCTACGGTCCAAGCCTGCGTCACCTGGCCTGAAGGAGAAACAGCCCTGCCTCATGGACATTGAGGAGGGGACACAGAGAGGTGCGGGGGCGTCCCCCGCCCGCCCGCCTGCCCGTGTTGGAAGTTTGTTTTTTTTGACTTTGTGGGGGGTTTGAGGGGATTATTTTTGGTTGATTTTGGGTACCCCCCCAGTGTGGCGTCCTTGACGGCGGGGGGGGGGGCTTGCCCGTGTTGGAAGTTTGTTTTTCTGTTGTATTCTGTTGTATTTTAAGACACTTTTACCAGACTGCCACGGCTAAAGCTAATAATCTGCATTTGTGTTCTGCTGAGAAAAAGTCACCTTCGAATTGGATGCCTTGGGGGTAAGCAAATAAACATCAAATATTCGCTTTATATATCGCTTTAACAGGTATTTTATGTTTAGTCTGAATTTAAAAGCCTGCTTTGTGTTCCCTTATTCGTCCACTCTCCATCACTCCCACCCTGGTTTGTGTGTCCCAGATCATTTCCCCATGTATTTTTTGGGGGGGTGCTATAGGGGATCCACCTCAGAGGGGACCCCATAGAAAACGGGGCGGCAGCCGTAGCACTCCAGGCCAAGCCCTCTTTTTTTTTCTGCCTCTCCCCGCCTCTTCTTTTGTGTGGGCCTGATGGCCCTGTTGGGCTCCCTGTGGTGGCGCTGTTGTGGGGTGGACAGGGTCTGTCACATCCCCAGTCAGTGACCACTAGTGGGTGCTGCTGCTTAAAACTGAAAAGGGACGTTTGTGTTGACTTGGGTGTGGTCTCATCACATGGCTGGCCAGGGATGAGGTCATGATTTATTAACAGGTCTTTTATGTGTAATCTGAGTTTAAAAGCTTGTTTTGTGTTCCCTTAGTGGTTCGTTCTCCATTACTCCTACCCTGATTTGTGTTCATGAGGTTTCATCCATTTCTATTTGTATTTCTGCCATCATGCTGTTTGTTTTATGTTTATCATAAATAAAGTAAGCAAGAAAGCATGGAGGTCTTAAGCACAAATTACAATTTAATTGGAATCCCCCCAGTAGCAGTTGTCTTGTGACTGTAATCTGTGTTGCAAAAAATGATACCAAGTGTAAAACTTGTCATTAGAAATGGCTGATTTTAAACATTTGAAAAATGTTACGGATCCGAATTTGTGTCCAGCAACATGACCCTATAGAATCATTCAGTTTTGTTTCAACAGTCCAAGTAGTGTGATGTGACATAAAGCCCCCATTATTCGTTAATGAAGATTTACACAGCAAATCTGAAAAACTTGGCTAACTGTTTAAAGCTTTATTCACCTTGTTGTGAAGCTTGCAGAATCTATATAACTGCAAAACTATTCTGTTCTGAGGGTCATTAAATGAGCAAAATCTCCTTTAATTAGGAAGACACCTTCTGTTTACTGGTAGGTATAATAAATTCCTTATACCCAGGAAGCCTGCAACATTTGCATCCCTGTAGACCAGGGGTTCTGTATTCAGGTCCTAAGGGCCCATTCTCTGCATACTTATGTGTATTCCTAGGCAAATCTGACCCAGAGGTCATTAGTGGTCGATTTCTGAGCAGAGATCCACTCTTACCTGGATATTATACACTGTGAAACACCTTAGATCTAGTAGATCAACTCCATCTTAAAAATGGTTCTCCTCAAAAAAATCCAGGCTTTAAACAAACATTTTTGCTGTCCTCCTTGAGACAGAAAGTAATATTGGTGCATTTCAACAGAAAAAAATATTGCCTTCTCACAAGGTTAACATTCTGAAAGAGACTTAAAAGCCCCCAGCCTGCCCCGTGGAAGATTCCACAGAGTAACATTTTTTTACTAAAACCTATAAACTCAAGTAAACCTTCAATGATAGTAAAGATTAAAACTGTTCCTCTTGCCCATAAACTCCATCAAGTGGACAAATATAATAGGAAATTTGTGTCTACATCATGCATCATCAAATGGCGGACAGCAGTCTGGATCCGGACCAAGTCCGGACCCGTGATCAGTCTGGTAAATTCACGAAGTTGAGTAATTTTCGTGGAACATTTTTTTGGACGGTCGTGGCTATTGACAGCGGGTGCTGCTGTTCCAGTTAATACAAAAACAGCTTTACTCGTTAGTTTACATGCTGATGGAAATTTCGGCTTATTTCTGTGAGTCGTTTCTTCTGGTACGGCTCCCAAAGAGGAGACGGTGTAGTGCCAAAATAGTGATCGTCTGCCAGAACTTGATTGCCGTCCGCGGGAGCGCGCTCAGCCTCTTAAAGCTGTAGTGCCTAGATTAACTTGCTTGATATCATTTAGGAGGGTTATATTTGACACATTATACAGCAAACAGACCCTTATAGCTGCTAAAATAGCTTGAAAAGGAACATTATAAATGATAATATGCGGTTTTCACGCTGCCAAAAAGTGATTACAGTTTATAACTTGTGATTGTCTCAGGTTATGAGCTGCAATCACTTTTTGCCAGCTTAAAAACTCCATGTTTTCAGTTTTAATGTTCCTTTAAAGGTATTTACGCAGTTATAAGAGACAGTTTGCATTAGAATGTGTCACATTTAACCCTCCTGAATGATATCAACAGAGTTTACCTTTTATTAATAACTGGAATGTTTTCTGGGAGCGTCCTAGGTTCTTCCGCCCTGATGGCCTGCA